>QEPC01015736.1:4503973-4540329 GCA_003113815.1 Sphenodon punctatus | reverse complement strand
TTATGGGAATCCGCACAAGTTTCGCTTCCGTTCGCCAGTTCCGATGCCGCGATACCATTAGCGACAAACTGCAGCCGCAGCCCTCGGAAAGCTGCCTCTGCCGAACCGTGCCACGATGTGCGGAATAGGGGTTTCCGTTGGTAAAAGCTGCCGGGGCGGTATGCCTCTACAGCCCTACTGGGGACACTGGTTGGTGGGCAGGACAGGATACCATAGGCCACTTTTGACAGGACTGGGCACATGTTGGCCTTGCCAGTCCAGTAGGCCAAGGGATCATTGCTGGGATCAATGCATGGCTCCTCCTCCAGATCACGATCACGGTGATGCCATGGCACCCCAGGTAGGTCTCCACTGCTGCTGAGGCGCCATCATACTCCCTCTGGTAGCTCTGGGTGGGTACTGCCCTCAGCCATGCTGCTTGCCTTTTGTGCTGGGCCCCATGCTCCCCAGAGTGACCTGCACACAGGAGGAGCTGCTGGCACTAGTAGGGGTCCTGCTGGTACTGCTCATCCTGCTGATGGTGCTGGTGCTGCTACTGCTAGGGCTGGGGGAAAGGGCAGGGATAGACCCAGATGGCTGGAAGGGGTCTCTGCTCCCACTCCCACCATCCCCAGGGGCATCCTGCTGCATAGCCCTCTCCGCCTGCCGGACCTTCTGCACCTTCTGCACCAGCGCAGCCTTCCAGAGGCCATAGACCGCTGTCTCACGTGCTATGCTGCTCTTGAGCCTGGGGTCCAGCATAGTTACCAGGACATATTCCAGGAACGGTCTCATGATGAAGACCATGTGAGCAATCATCTCCCATTCCTCCCTATTGTCCCCTGGAGGTGCCTCAATGTCTGTCTCCAGTTCCACCTAATGCAGGGCGCCTTTCTGCTCAAGAAACCGCTCGAGCATCAGGAAGGTGGAATTCCACCTGGTGGAGACATGCTGGATGAGTGTGTGCACCGGGGACCCTTGCTCGGCCTGCTTCTCCCAGAGGAGCTCGCTGCCCTTCACGCTCCTTTTGAAGAACCCCACCAGCTTTCTCCCCCGGTCGACATGGGAGCAAAGGGTGCCTGGCCCAATCCCCTTCTCCCCTAAGCCCAGAGCATCCTTCACCACAAGATGGAGGGTGTGTGCGTTGCAAGGGATGTTTGTGAAGCCCCCCTCACAGATTGCCTTTAGTATATTGGTCACGTTGTCCGTGACCACACACCCCTTGGTGAAGGCCGTACCTGGCGTGACCCACTCCCTCACCATGGTGGCCAGGGCTGCCTCGAGGTTTCTCAAGGTTTGGGGAGTTGTCCATGACTTGTGCCTGAAGCAGGGCCCACCTGTACCCTGCTTCAGGACCCCTCCTGCCACAGCCAAGTGCTGTCTCTGGGTCCTGCCACCAGTCACTGCCAGGTAGGTGTGCTGGGCATTTCTGGCGGACCACAGGTCAGTGGTGAAGTGGCCCGTGGCCCCCTCAGCCCCTGCCAGCTGCTCCCTCACCCACTCCTTCAAAGCCCTGTAGAGCTGTGGCACCACAGTCCGACTCAGGATGGAGCAGGAAGGCAGTTTAAATTTGGGGACCAGGGACCCAATCAGCCACTGGAAGCTCTTGTCCTCCACAATTGAGAAGGGATGCCCATCCAGGGTAATCATTTCTGCCAACATGCACTTCACTTTCTCTTGGAATCCAGTGCCATGGCGCCCTGCCAATGGCCTTGACAGATCCCCCCCACCCCAGCTCCTTCATAGTGGACTGACAGCACTGCTGGGGAGGCTCCTGTTGCTGTTGCATCCACTTCCCCTGTCTTCCCACTGAGCAGCAGAGCACTGTGGCATGACCTTAGTTGCCTTGCCATTGCCATTGTCCCCAGGTTGCTGAGCACCTGCCCACACTTTCCCACCTTTTTGCACAGTGCACTGCACCTCTCTGGGATCATCTGCCTGCCCCTGCTTAAAATGATCCCAGACTGAGGCTTTCCACTGCCCCTACTGCCTTCTGGCCCACCCCGGGTGATGCACTGCTGCCAGCGCTGCTGGGAGGGGGAGAACTTGGTGGCACTGGCAACACAGCTCTGGGAGGAGGCTCAGCCATCACCTCAGCTGCAGACATCTCCTCTGTGGCACTAGTGTCTGGGTCTGAATCACTGTCCGCAATCACGGTGATGTTCCGTGAAGGGGAGTACTGGGACCCTGAGGCTAGACTGCCCGTGCTGCCATGCTGCTTGCACTCGGGGTGGGATCCACATGCTCTGGACTGCTAGGGATCGCCTCAACAGTTGTGGACATTGGTGGCCCTGTAGGAACATTGGAAGCAGCAGCAGCACCTGCTCCAGCACCAGCAGCTGAAGAGACAGACGCAGCCTCATGTACTGCAGGCCTTCCAGTGCCCTGCTTGGCAGTGGAAGAGGGCACTGCCAGGAGGCGACGCTGAGCCGCTGAAGCCTGGGGACCTAAATTAAGCCTGCTGAGGTTGGAGTGTTGTGATGTGCTCGGGCTACTGCTGCTGCCTGCTGCCACTCCCCTGGCATGGCCCCTTCCACCTCTGGCACATGTCCCATTGCCTCCCCTACGGACAGCAGACTTGCCTCTCCTTCCATTCTACATTTCTCCCTCCAAAATAATGTTTTTAATTTAAATTTTGTATCTAATGTATAAAGTTAGTTTAGTGATAGAGATACAGCGTTTAGTGTTTAGTTTTAGTGTTTGTATGAGTAGGCCTTTGTACTTATTAGATAGATAATCCATTTAGTTTATAGTATTTAGAATAGTTATAGCAGTTAGATTTAGTGTAGTGTATATATATATATATATATATATATATATATCTTTCTACACTCAATCTAACTGCTATAACTATTCTAAATACTATAAACTAAATGGATTATCTATCTAATAAGTACAAAGGCCTACTCATACAAACACTAAAACTAAACACTAAACACTGTATCTCTATCACTAAACTAACTCCTACAACTGTCTACTCTCTCTAATCTATCTATCTATCTATCTATCTATGGGATGGGAGGAATCACAAACATCACAAGGAATGGTACAAAACTGAAATGAAACCTAAATCAATCTAATAATCCTACCCTCAATGAATAAAAAACATGGAAAGGGAATCAGGGATGGAATATATATAGAGAGGAAGAGGGAACGGGTTCAATGGAGGGGGGAGTGAGGAAGGAAGATTGAACACAGGGAACACATGGAGGGGTAAAAACAAAAAAGAACGCCTAAATCGATTTAATCTAAGCTAAATAAATGTTAATATGGAGGTAGATGGTTTGGATGGGTGAAATAGGAGGAGGATGGCAATGGATTGAGGAGAACAAAACTGCTGGGAGAAGGAGCCTTCTGAAACGCCTGCTGTCAGGAACAGTGACTAGCTCAGAAGGTGTTGGGAAGGGGGGAGGCAATCAGTTTTGTTTCTTGCTGCACCCGCCTCACTGCAAGCCCCATTGGCTCCATGCCACTTAGCCCATGGCCAATTGCAGACTGCGAAGCCAGTGGTCTGAGATGAAAAGTGATGGTGATTGGGCAGGCTGGCTGCTACTCCAAGCCTCTCCACCCCTGGTGCCTGGAAGTCTGATCCTTAGCTGACTCCCCCTCCCTGTCCCATGTTGCCTTCCAGTGACACAATTTTGCCACCCGAACTCACCCGAATGCGATCCGAACTGACCAAACTGTCCGGTCATTCTGGCATTTGGAATCGAGTTCGGTTCGGTCAGTTCGTGTTTGGATTCGGGTTTGGGTTTGGATGTCTGAACAGGCCGAGTTTGGGCCAAACTCCTAACTTCCGAACCGCGTTCGCCCATCCCTAAATCTGCTCAATTTTCTCCTTCACAGCCCTTCAGGTATTTGAAAACGGCTATCATGCCTCCCTTCAGTATTCTCCTCTCTAGCTTTTTCAACCTTTCCTCATAGGACTTGATTTCAAGAACCCTGACCATCTTTGTCACTCTCCTCTAAACCCATTCCAATTTGTTAATGTCCTTAAAATGCTGTTCCCAGAACTGGACACAGTATTCAAATGAGGTCTGGCCAGTGGAGAATGATCTGACCCTTCCTGTCCCTGAGGTCATCCCTTGTCCCCCAGCTGCTCTACAGCCCTCAGCATTTGTGTAGCCAGTGGCCCCAGGTGAAAAAAGTGTTTCACCCCTGATATAAACAAACAATTTGAAATTTAGAACCCATTACATCAAACCTACTCCTGATACTTGAAGGGGGAAAATGACATTTGCCGTTTGCTAGCTAGCCTTATTCTTTTGAGAATGCTGATTCTGGGTCATTGGATCTAATTGTCCTTTTATATTGGTTTTATACTGGTGTAACTCAATTGACCTGAATAGAGTAACTCCTCAATTACACCAGTGCATGTAAGAGTATGATGAAGCCCACAGTGTTTTCCAAAAGTATACATTATTTACACATAGGGACAGTATTGATAAGCTGTCTGCAAAAAGCTGTATATATCTGAGTGTTGTAGCAACATGTATATCCTTCCTATTTAACAGAGAAATTAATGACCTGGAATTTACTGAGAACTCAAGTAAGGATGGTACTAAGTTTATGTTGAAAGTAAGGCATTACTATATTGAACATAAAAATGCAAACCTTTTTAAATGCAATTTTTTGTTCACTCCCAATTTTTTCTATCAGTAACTCCGACATTAGGGAACTGAATGGAAACTGAGTTGTATGTTCTCTAAATAAAAAGGAAAAACCTGAAATAGATTTCCAGATTTAAAACCATGCAGCACCAGTGAGCCCGTAATCTAAAAGTAAATTAATTACTTTACAGCACTGTCTCAACAAAGATAGTTCTCCATCCAGCAGAGATGATGTAAGATGGTGGATTGCACACATCTGGAGATTGAAGTAGATTTTTGCTATTTTAATCTACCCTATTGCTTTTCCACATTGAACTACCAATGCTTAACTCTTCAGGAATTCCCGCAAGCTGCTGAGTGAATCTTTGTGAATGACAAGTCAGCTTTTGCATGGCATGGTGGTGTGGGAATTGACCAGAGTTGGTTTTACACATTTTGTCACCCTAGGCCAATATCAAAAACACCCTTCTTGCCCCCTAGACATACCGATCACCCCACCCCACAGGCAATGGGATTATACTTCAAGCTGGGGAAGGAGTGATTCAATCTCCTAATTAGAGATGAATTGAGTAACCACTACTATCTGGTTGGATAGCACAGTATCTGGGGTATCTAATATCTGGTCAGATACCATTAGGAAGGTATCCATCTTCAGTGGAGGGCAGATTTCAACCACCTGCCCACCTGCCTACAGGAATGGTTGTCACGGAGAAACATAGGGTCACACACGTGTTATACTGGCCTACATGTAAACTACAAGTCTAGTAAATATATGAAGCAAACGGTTCAACATGTATGTAATGTTACAATTGAAAACTGTAAAACTCAAATCAAGACTGTGACACTGACCAAACTCCAGGAAGTAGCAACAGTTAAAAGATTGCATATTGGCAACCCTTGCCAGACAGAACCCTATGGAGATGCAAATGGATCTTCATGTTTTCCTGGGTTGGCTACATGAGGAAGGGCACAGGCTCATGAGTGGGAGGGCCGAGACAACACTTAAGCAAGGGCCATTAAGCCAGCTTCGATATCGCTTGGCCAGAGCCATCTTGAGCACTCTCATCTGCATCCTGGATCCTGCCAGCCAGCGAGGCTGGAAACCGTGGACTGAGAGAAAGGACTTTGCTTTCTAGCAAATCTAAGACTGAAGACCCAGTCGCTCACATCAAGGACTGAGAAGAACTTATGGACCCTGGTAGGGTAAGATGCTTATTTAGGAACTCAACAAGTATAGATCAGGAATGAGTTATATTTACCTTTGATTTCTAGTAACCACTCTGTATCAACTATCTTGCTTATGTAATCGATAAACTGACTTCTTATCTTTATGAAGAAGGGTTTGTGTCTAACATTGGAACACAAGTGAGCAACAAGAGTTCTCAAGCTCTTGCGAACCCAGAGATTAAAGAGTCTGAAAACGGGAAGGATCGGGCCCTTGTGTGACAAAGGGGTTGTCCCTGAGGCAGGTTTGAATCGGCCAGAAAGACAAACTGATTCAAGTGCGCTGTAAGCGAGGGAAACTGAGTCACTCAACCCTGGTAAAGTGGGGGTGCAGACCTCCAACCCGTGACAATGGTATTCTAGGCAAAATTTCTGTAGAAGTAGATTGAGGTCTTCTTGAAAACTGACTGCAAACTTTGGTCTATACTGCCTAAAACAGGGGTTGAGAAATGTTTCTCTCCTGCAGGCCACTTAGAAAATTATTACAAGAACTTCAGGCCAGATAGGAGTTGGGCAGGTGTTCTTTGGGGATGTTCTCAGGATGGGGTAAACAATAGGAGGGTCCAAATCATGAACCTGTACCATGGATCCATCTCCTATTCTTTAGATCACGACCTCCTATCCACTCTCTTCCTGTGAGCTTACTCGTTCTATAATAGAATCAGGAATTGGAAAGGGTCCAAATAAAAAGCAGCCATGGGCCGGATTTGGCCCACAGACCACAGGTTCTCCATCCGTGGGCTAAAATCCCATGATGCTGAATGAAATATGTAAGGCTTGGCTGTGCTGTTACATTTACAGCATGTAATTTTAGGAGTAAATCAATTAAGCAGATCTGTTTCTATGGGAAATTGGTTGGACTAAAGCAGAAACAGGCCCACCATTTTTGGATGGAGGAAACTATTTAGATCACTGAAATCCCACTCAATATTATGCTATTTTTTAGCAATTAATGTGTGCTGAACTTCTCTCGAGGTTATGAAATATCCCGATAGATAGATAGATAGATAGATAGATAGATAGATAGATAGATAGATAGATAGATGAGCTTCAGTCTGCTCTGCCACATCCATTCCGCCACGGCCTCAAGACACTGGGATAGCAACAAGACCGTAGGGTCTGGGTCAGTTGAAAAAGAGAGGTACAGCTGAGTATCATCAGCATATTGGTGACACCACACCCCAAACCCTCTCACGACCTCCCCCAAGGGCTACATAAATACATTGAATAACAATGGAGACAGAATGGAACCCTGAAGAACGCTGCATGATAAAGCGTGGGGGCAAGATGTCTCAGCCCCCAGCACCACCCGCTGGCTTCTCCACAAGAGAAATGAGCAGAACCATTCAAGAACAGTCCCGTCCAAACCCCCCAGGTCATGCAGCCATCTCAACAGCAGTCCATGGTCCACGGTGTCAAAAGTGGCCGAGAGATCTAGCAGGATGAGAAATGTCGAACATCCTGCATCCATCTCCCAGCGGAGATCATCGACCAAGGCCACCAACACCGTCTCGGTGCCATAGCCGGGGCGGAACCCAGATTGAAAAGGGTACAGGAAACCAATGCCATCTAGATGCGCCTGGAGCTGGATCGCCACCGTCCGCTCAATAACCTAACCTAAAAAGGGGAGGTTAGAGACAGGTCAGTAGCTGGCGAGTGCGTCCACATCCTAAGTTGGTTTCTTCATCAGGGGACGCACCACAGCCTTCTTCAGGCTGGGCGACATGTTCCCTGATGCAGGGACCCGTTAACCACCCTCGCCAGCACTATCCCCAATGTCTCCCTGGAGGCTTTCACCAACCAGGACGGGCACGGATCAAGTTCACAATAAGTGGCTCTCACAGACCCCAAGACATCCACCGCATCGGCTGCCATCAATTCCTGAAACTCCCCCCACAAAGATGGACCAGACGGGGCCTCTATCACCTCACGCTCTCCACCTACTACCCCTAATCCAGCGTCAAAGTCACTCTGAATCTGAGTGATCTTGTCTGCGAAGTAGGTGACAAATTCCTCACAGTGGGCCTGGGACACATCCCCATCCATGCAGAAGGAGGCCAAACTAGCCATCCCCCGCACCACATGAAATGGGCATGACTTCGCAGATGCTATGAGGACAGCAAGGAACTCCTTCCTTGCTGTCCTCACAGCCTCAACATAGGACCACAAATGGGCCCTATGGAGAAGTCGGTCGGAGTCAGATCGAGTCCAACGCCAGCGTCACTCCAGCCTCCTGCCTACTCATTTCATGATACCTGTGAATATTATGTCTTTCTACAGGCTTAACACTCCTGCCACTTTCCAGAAAGATTGGATGAAGGGTCCTGATATTATAAGAATTAGCGGAATGTCAGCAGAAAAGCCGCAGTGTGGCGTGGGTAATTCCGAAATGGCGGAATGGAGTCAGGGTGTGGTAAAAGCTGCTGCCATTTCAGCCCTATTCTCAAGTCATATACCATGAAGAAATGTGCAGTTAGTTATCCTCTGCAAAACTTGGTGGTTTCAAGCAATATCCATTCATGTTCCATTCATGTCCTCCCACAGCCCTTTTCTTTTGAGTGTGCTACCATGACAATGCTGGACTTCCAGATCGCAACCCCACACAAGACCCAGGCCCGTGTAATTGCCACTGCATGTTATTTCAGGATTGAGTTTACTATCACTGATTTTACAGAAGACCGACCTTTTCTCAGAGACAGAATCAGAAGAGAATTTATAGCACAGAATCCAAAGTAGTCTGTTAATAGTGACAGACCTGATGCTGTCCACTGAGATGTTCTAACTGTTTCAGAAGTATTAGCAATGAAAAACAGATTGCTAAATATTCCCTGAGACAATTGTAGAGTGGATTTTCCTCCAGAGTATGCTGCTTTTACACCATTATAATTTGATTGACTTCAATAAAGTTCTTTTTCCTGATTAGCACTTATACAAGTGAAAGGCGAATTGGATCCAGTATCTCCTGCTAATGCAGGAATTTGATTCCTCTGATGTCTAAAACTAATTTCACCAAGAAGTATCATTTAAAATAATTTACAGTCCTGTGTGCAAGGCTGCTGGATAATTACAATACATGGGTAGAACAGTTTTGTCCATAGTAGATATTCTGTGGCTAGCACTTCATTATTAATAGGTTGATTGCACCAAATTTATCTGGAGTTGAAAAGTATACATCATTATGCCCAGTGGAACTCAGTCTAATACTTTGCTCCATAATTACAGGTCTGATTATTACTAGTGCCATTCCTGAATGACCCAGAAGTAGGAGAATTTGGAGCTGGGATTAGAGTAATGTGTGATTGATGATGGCCACTTTCACTACATTATGTGCCATAAGTACGTATGCAACAGATGGATTTCATCACCCTATAAAATATGAGTTTCAGTATATGATACATTAATTTACCTGCTGTGTACTGCAATTTTCCTTACAAAAATAATGTATTACACCAGTCAGAACATTAATTACACAGTTTATGCATTTAATTATACAGCAGAACCTTTTCATTTTAAAGTAAATGGTTCTTTTTATTATTATGATAGAAAAAATTGCTTCCTCCCCCTCCCTCAGTCATAATCCAAGATGTCTCCCCATATAGTTTGGCAATAATATATACAAAGGTGGAGGAGATGCAATAATACTCAAGGGCCCTTTTAAAATGGTCTGGCGGTGCGGGGGGGATGGGTGGGTGCCACGGTGGGAGAGTGATGAGTGTGTGTGTGGGTGGGTGTTCCTATGGACCCCCACCTTCACGCATCTCCACACACAGAGCATCTGACATTGGCACCTGTTGCTCTGTGCGTGGGTGATGGGTGGAGGTGGGTGGAGGACGGGAGTGTGAAAGCACCCCCATCCGCCGGCTGCGGTGTTCCCATGGGTGCCCAATCATCCCCTCACACCCACCACGGTGTTCGCACAGGCACCCCCTCCCATACACATGTGCAGGGCAGGGGGCATCCATGTGAAAACAATCATGGTATCTTCCTTTTTTCATGGCTCAGAGAAGGGATATAGAGGTGAATGGACAATGCCAAGAATTCTCTCTGGTGTATCAGAATCGGTTGGTTTCAGATCGTTGGATTTTCTCCTGTATTTTTTAGATGGATAAAAATGTATTAGGAGCCTAAGAATGAACTGGGTGTGTCCACTGGAGTCAATTTTGAAGCAATTAATATTACTTCCTGCTTTGGAAAGCCATGATGTAAACCAGCATAATTGCTAAGTCTCTACAGAGCTTTATCAGAAAAGACAACCTCGAGTACTTACATAACCCCCTTAATGTTGTTTGTTTTACAGTTCTTACAGAGCTCGTAAGACTATTAAGAATTTACATTGGAAACCTGAATAGATTTAAGCTGCTATTAATGCACGCTGAGGGGCAGGGGTGGGGCGGGGGGGTGGAGGGGGAGAGAAATGCAGCTTTCTTTTATTCTGTCAGCAAATTAATCCATAAGTTGCTGATGACTTTTTCTGACCTTCATGCAAGTGTTTCATGATCAGTATGGAATATGGGATGCCTGCATCTGTAAAATGTTTTGTTTGAAAATATAGTCCAATAACATTGATTTATGGTGATGTCTATACTGCATTTCGAATGAACAGAATGGTGACAGTACATCACTCGGTGTGAGGTGAAGAGTCTTGAAACATGAATCATATTTATGCATGTCTAAGTGGTGTCATTTAGGAGGCATTAATGTTAACAAATATAGTTTACATTGTGGAATCCCTTGGTAAACAGATACTTTGTGTATCTACGCCATTGTTCATAAGTTGAACAGATGTATATGCTGCGGGTAATGGCTGTTAAAACATAGAGGCTACTATTTAAAAAATAAAATGACTTGTACTGCAGCAGTTGGATTTAAAAATGACAGGCAGAAGCTATATAATTATTTTACTTCTGCTGTCATAAATATTATTTACTTTATTAATAAAACTGGTTTACTGAGGGTGATAATAAACAAGACAAGTCCACATTAGCACTCACCAGGTTCGTGTTCACTTGTCCATCTTAGGGGTGGGACACTGGGGAGAATACCGGATACCAGATTTACCAGTATCGGATCTCTGCGGTGTTGGATTTACCAGTACTGGCATACCGGATTTTTAACATTGGCCGCGTTACCGTTTTTTTTACATTGCGGTCATTATTTCAATTGCGCGCAATGTAAAAAAACCAGTAATGCGGCCAATGTTAAAAATCCGGTATGCCGGTACTGGTGATTATCAGATTATCGGATTAGTCCGATACCGATATTCCCACCCCTACCATCTATTAAGTGTTCGCCGGATGTTTGACCATGCCCATCACAGCCCCCACTCATTCCCTACTCATGGTGGCATTGTAACTGGGCAGGCTCAGCCCGGGATAAGTCTTCACAGGGTCAGGGCCCAAAAGCGCATTCCAAGGAGGAATTTGCTCAACTACAGTGTTTATTTAGTACACGCACCTAGTCTCTTGTCCTTCCTCAGTATTTCCACCCAAGTCTCCCAACAATAGGTCAATAGGTAACACAGCGTTGTTAATACTGGGAATGGAACCCCTCCAGTAACCCCAGCCCTATCTATCCCCATACCAACAAGGCAAAGTCCTGAGGCTGAATATTCATTGGTCCAAGGGTCTCAGGTCATCACTCCCATCAGATTTCCCTGGCTTATCTTCAGCCAGGTCAGCACTCCATGTTGCAGTGCTTTCAGCCCTTAATTTCCCCAGCAGTCACAGTAGGGCAATCCTTCCCTGATGAAAGCCAGGGGCTGAATGAAGATCTCTCTGGCTTCCTCCTTCTTATAAGAGTAGAGTGGGTCTGGCCAGTCTTCAAAGAGGCCTGCCTTTAAAGGGCCAGTGTCCTGTCCACTTTCTCTTATCTTTCAGGCTGGGTTTTTATCTCTCAGGTGGGTTTTTCAGTCCTTCACAGAGCTGGCTTCTCCAAGCCCTTACCCAGCTGTTCAGGAGCAGCAGCCAGCCAGTCAAACCAGTTCATCTGCTGGTGCTCCCCGTTCTACTAAAGGGTCATTCACCCCATCAGGTTGCTCCATGCTACATGCATACAAAGACATTGCAGGCCCATTGTGTGGGCCAGTGCATGCTAATGTTTGCAATTGCTAATACCTATGCAATGTAAACTACATTAGATTCTCCCACAGCCTTGCCTGCATCCAGGTCTGCCAGCACCACAGAGTCACACCTAGTGTGACTGCAAGAGAGCAAGTATCTGCAGGAGAGAAGAATGGGGGCAAAAGGAGAAGGTCCATTTGCAACTCCCACTCTCTCCTCTTTCAGCACCACTTCAAAGCTGATCGTATGCTTCAGCAGATGCAAGAGCACAAAATCAGCTGTGAAGTGGCTAAAAGAGGAGATAATGGGGGTATGAACAGGAAGGACCTTCTCCTCTTGCCTGAGCATGTGAGCACTGCTTCTGATGGAAAGGTCACAGCCAGAAAAGGCTTCTTCCCTGTCCATGACCCCCCCTTTTCCATCAGAAGCAGTGCTGGAGAGACTGGGAGGCTGGAAAGAGAGGTCACAACTAGGAAAGAAGCCTTCCCTCACTGTGACCCCTCTTTTAATCAGATCCACAGCTGGGGAGATGGAAAGTGCTGAGTGGTGCCACCTGTGGTGGCTACCACCAGCACATAAAACGCAGGCAGGGTGTTGCCCATTTATTAGCTCTGCAATTTACAATAGCTCAGATACTCTGTTTTCTTCTCCATGGTTGTATGGTTCTGATATTTGCATTACTCAAAAGAACTAACTCGTTCAGTTGGCCATTAAGATCCTCTAGATACTAGGTTCTCAAACTGGGGGGGGGGGCACTCTCACAAGGGGAGGTGCAGAAGGTGCTGTGGAAGGACCCCAGCTGGTTGTATGGTTCTGTTTTGCATTAGTTGAAAGAACTATTAGCTCATTGACTGTTAAGATGTTCTAGAAGGACCCCAGCTGGCAAACACCTAGTTCCACACTCTCACTGGACTAAGGAGAATCTCTAAAATGATGAAGTGGCAAGGGGGAGAGAGAGTCAAAGAACAAAGGGGAGGGGGGAAGCAATAGGAGGGTGCAAATGTGAAGATGGAGAGAGGGAACAAGCTGAATTATGTGTGTGTGGTGTGCAGAGAGCCCTCAACTACAACAAACAAGTGAAGGGGAGGATGGCTCAAAAAAAGTTTAAGAACCTCTGCTCTTGTCGCCATAGTTTGGTTTCTCTGTAGGGCTGGAAACAAAATGCTAATAACCAATGTTCTCCACAATATCCTCCAAGACTGGTCAGGGGGAGGAAAAAATCACTTGCGCTGCACAGACATTAGGAAGTCATTTAAAACAGCTTGTTAGTTGATTTGAGCAATAGGGGGACTTGTAGTTAAACAGCTTTGCTAGCAGGTGTTCCCATTTCAGTGGTAGAGTTCTTCGAGTTTTAGCCAATAATAGAGATAGAGCATAACAGGGTAAATCCCCAAAGGCAAAGGTTTTTCAAAACCTAACCATTAATGTCAAACAGGAGCTTTATAAATGTACCGCTGTAAATACAGCATCAGTACAGTCTCTCTCAATATACAGATTCAGGAAGGATGGAAAGAAACAGGATGTCAGAGGCTTTGGATGATCCCAAAGAGGCTTCTACTAAACCAGTAATTTGAGGACAGGAGCCTTTGAACTGAATAGTTAGAATTGCTCTGCATCAGATGCACATTGGTCACATATGGCCAATGAGGCAGTGACAAACAGCCAAAGGAAAACTGCCTGTTTCCTTGAATTGCTATTATTCCTTAAATAATATTCAAACAATTCCTTGAGTTGTTGCAGGCAATGGACAGCCAATGAGGTGGTCACCCAAATTTACAGAATAATTGGGAAAGGAAAGGAAACTAAACTGGTGCCCAGGGCTGGCCTTAGCCTAAATAGGGCCCAGCGCAGGGAACAAATGCAGGGCCCCTACCTTCCACCTGTGGTGAAGCCGCTGGTGGTGGGTGGGCCTAGGGGCGCTCCCCGGTTCAGGGGATGCTCACTGGCCTGGGGGTGGTGCGTTACCTGTGCTTGGGCTCAGGGATGGGTGAAGGACACTCCCCTCCTCCCATTCCCAAGCCTGAACGGCCACTCGGATCATTTACCTGATCAGCTGTCCCTGCTTCCACTGCCACCGTCACCGCTGCCACCTCCGGCCTGTGCCCCGCACTGGGCTTGGAGCTTGAGGTAGGGTGGACAATGCAGCAGCAGATTAAATCTGCCACCACAGTGCCAACCATCACCAGAAGTTCTGCTCCCCCCCTCCGCTGCCTGTTACAGTCTCAGCCAGGGGAAATGAGGGCGAGAGACCCCCTGGCCAAGAGTGTGACAGGTAGTGGAGGGAGGGGGCACAGAGTGTGGGAGAGGTGGGGGCTCTGCCTATCCTTCACTCCTGCTGGCCCCCTCTGCTGCCTGTCAGTTGGAGTCAGCCGGGGGCCCCACGCTCGGGGTCCCCAGCTCCTGGCCACTGTCATGCTGGGAGCTGGGGACCTTGAGTGCGCCCCCCCATGAGTGGGGCCTGGTGCGGCTGCCCCAAGCCGCCCCATGGTACGACCAGCCCTGCTGGTGCCTGGGTGCAGTGACAGAGGGCACCCACTGTGAGAGTGGTTCAGTGATGTGATTGGTTGGATGAGATGCACACTTTTTGCTGCTGTTCAAAAACCAAAAAATATGGATGAAGAATGAAGAATAAGGATTCATTGGATGAAAACAAACAAGATGATAGCCTGCTAGAGTTTGTGTTTTGTCCGTGCAGCCCCACTCATATGTTGAGCATGTCCAGCCTAATAAAAGGCCTCATTTACATCTGTGGTAGCGGCAGAGAGAGCGGCGAGGGAAGACGTGGCAGTAGGGAGGAGCTGGATGACAGGAAAAGAGCCAGTGCGAACGGGGATACGCTGCGGCTTCTCTCACGCATGACAGGGCAGGATTTTGTGCCCTGGCATGCGCGAGAGAAGCCTCGGCAGATCCCCATCCACACCGGCTCTTTTCCTGTCATTCAGCTCCTCCCCGCTGCCATGTCTTCCCTTGCCACTCTCTCTGCCTCCACCACCACCGCAGATGTGAATGTGGCCAAAGCCTTATATGCTTGTGGGCAACCCAAGCACTGGCAGCACCAGTGAGGGAGAGAATGGAGAGAGGGGCAGAAAGAGGTCACTCCTCAGAAGATGCTTTAGGATTTTTGCCCCTGACAGCATGGTGCTGGCAGGCTTGTACACGCAGAGGTACTGCATGCAACCTAACTGAGGGGACGTGGCATGTGGGCCCTCATTTTCCCACATGGCAGGCTCCACATTCTCCAAAGTGGGGGCTGCATGTCCAGTGGGTCAAAAACCTAATAAACAGTCAGGTGAACACCCCACCGATGTGAGCGAATGTCTCGTCTGTTAACACCCTTTGTGTCTACTCTTCACTGGGATGTGACTCTATGCTGATTTGCGTGGAGAATAATGATGATGATGACGATGACGACAATGACTGGTGATATATTATTCTTTCAGAAGAGTCTGCTAAGACTGTCAATTCAATAACAGCAAGCAAACTACAAATAATGGTTAACATGCTAAGGCCATGACCCTTCAAAGAGCTATAAAATTGCCTTATTTTAGTAAGTGTGAGCAGAATATTGGGTGTTTTCAGACAAGATGTCACCCTGCATGGCCACCCAGGAGCCATGGATCCAACTGCCTGTCTGAATGTGGAGTGGCCAGATGCATGTTCCCAGGAGCCACGAGGCACCCACCCATGACCACTCATAGAACCATACCAGGAAATCCAGAGTGATCTGTAAAGGGTCAGCCAACTGTAGAGGCTGGTTCCATGGCTGCAGTAGCCATGCTGGAACCTGCCCATAGATTATCGTAAAAAATAGGGACACTCCCATGGAATTCTCTTTTCTGGCATGCCCAAGATAATCAGGTACTTGTGAGCACCAGCTAAATTGCCACTGCCACCACCCGCTCAATCTTGCTCCTGCCACTTGGCTGAAGGAAGAGTGGCTGCTGTGCCCACCTGTTCCTGCCACCACTGCTCCTGAAGGGCGACTGCGGAGCTGCTGCTTCTGGAAAGTAGAGGGTGTGGGTAGGGACTGAAAGGGAGCCTGCTGCACCTCTAGTCTGCACCACGTGGCTTGGGGAGTGGGGGAGGCTTTGCCCCAGACCCAAGAGGTCTGGGGTGGGTGGGGGTTCCCACTGCCCTTCTACCCCATGTGGCTTGGGTGTGGGGGAAGCTTTGCCTGGAACTTGAGTGGCCTAGGGCGAGGGGTAAGGGGTTGCCTGCTGCCTCTGCACCACATGACTTGGAGAGGTGGAGGAAGTTTTGATCTGGGCCTGACAGGTCCGGGGTGGGGTGAAGCGTTGCCGGCTTTATTCTCTGAATTACTTTGTGTTGGGGGTGGGGTTTGTCTGTTGAGTCCTCTGCCTTGCTGTGTGTTTGGGGGTGGGGGGCAACTGGCTGGTGTCACCTCTGGATTGCTGTCTGGTTTCGGGGTGGGAAGCTGGATGCTGTGCTCTGTTTAGACTCTGTTGTGTCATTGGCTTGGTGGAACACACACACACCCCTTATTAATGCCTGTAAGTAGAAAATAAATTCAATTTTGGGTTGCAGTTTTTTCAATTGTGGGTCACAGAATTTTCACTTTGGGGGTTGCAAAATTCAGGGTTCTGGATCTCAGAATTTGTGGGTGGGGATTCAGGAGAATCAGGGACTTGACCATAGTTTTTCTGAACTATAGTCCATAGAATCATGAAGCAGATAATAATTGTGATCCATTTTTATTTGTTTCAATCATTATTAGTAGGGTTTTGGGGGGAAGGAGGGGTATATTGTTTTCTCAGTCATTTTATTATTTTGATTAAGTTGTTTTGGCAATATTAGCACTGTTATACATGTGCAAGTGGAGAAAATGATGGAGCTGAAATGATGAACTAAACAAAAAAAACCTGAAGTAACCAACTGAAAGAAACAAAATGAAATGCTTGAAAAAACAGATATGTATATACCTGTTTTGCATGTGTTAATTTTTGGGGAATTCTGAGAACTACCAGAAAATGCATTGAATATTCACAAATATTCAGATTTGACCACAATCGTCCATGCTTTTATTACCTTGAGACCAGGTGCAGCTGGCCTCCCAGGGCTTTTGGGGCGCTGACCCCCCCCAAGTGCCCCACCAGGCACCGTGGCCACCACTCATTAAGAAGAAGAAGAAGAAGAAAAAAAACTTGCCGCCGCCGCTTCCCACAGCACCGCAGCAGCCTCTGCCTTGCCTTTGCATCAGAGCGGAGGCTGCTCCAGCGTCAGTTTCACCCCGCGGTTTGGGTGGCTGGGAGCTCAGCCCGGCTGAGCTCCACTCTACACAACACGTATAGGACGTGCTGTGGAGGGAGGAGCTAGGGCTTCCATTGCGCTCAATGGGCTCAAGGAAAGCTCTCACCAGGGCGCTTGTTGAAAGCGCTCTGGCGAGATGCCTTGGGCCAGGGGCCTGAGGCAGGGAGCAGTGCGCATGCGCGCTGGTCCCTGCCTCACATGCTCAAAGAAGAACATGGCTGCCACTTCCGCTCCCAGCACCAGGTAAGAATAAGTTTCCTTCCTAATCCTATCCTCCTCCTGCAGTCCCCCCAAGGCTGTTTCCCACTGGGAAACAGCCTTGGGGGGGTGCGAGGTGGGAAACAGCCTTGGGGGGGTGCGGGGTGGGAAACAGCCTGGGGGGTGTAGGAGGAGGTTTCCCACCCAACGCCCCCCCAAGGCACCCCACACACCCCAAGGCTGTTTCCCACCCCTCACCCCCCAGGCTGTTTCCCAGTGGGAGTGGGGGAGGCTCCCACTGGGAAAGAGCCTGGGGGGTGCAGGGTGGGAAACAGCCTGAGGGGTGCAGGGTGGGAAACTGCCTTGGGGGTACAGGAGGAGGATTCCCACCCACCCCAAGGCACCCCACACACCCCCAGACTGTTAACCCCCCACCCACCCCCAGGCTGTTTTTCACCCCGCACCCCCCCAAGGCAACCCACACTGCCCAAGGCTGTTTCCCAACCCGCACTCCCCAGGTTGTTTCCCACCCCTTCAGAATGGTGGACATTTTGTGCTTTTGGGTTTATACTTTATTTATTTTAAGCTTGTGTGCATGTAGACTGTGTTTTCTGATGTTAACCTTGGGAACTCATTGCTGCTGTGTTTTGCCAGTGTGTTCTGTGTTTCCCTGTGTTTTGGGTTTATACATTATTTATTTTAAGCTTGATGTGCATGTAGACTGTGTTTTCCGATGTTAACCCTGGGAACTCCTTGCTGCTGTGTTGTGCCAGTGTTTTGCCAGTGTGTTCTGTGTTTCTCTGTGTTTGGGGTTTATACATTATTTATTTTAAGCTTGATATGCATGTAGACTGTGTTTTCTGATGTTTACCCTGGGAACTCATTGCTGCTGTGTTTTTCCAGTGTGTTTTGTGTTTCCCTGTGTTTTGGGTTTATACATTATTTATTTTAAGCTTGATGTGCATGTAGACTGTGTTTTCTTCCATCCGATTTTAACCATGGGAATGCCTTGCTGCTGTGTTATGCCATGACACTGGCCTACCATCCCCCTGGCTTCGCCTACCATCCCGCTGGCTCCGCCTACCATCCCCTGGCTCCACCTACCATCCCCCTGGCTCCGCCCACCGGCTCACCAGCCCACCGGCTCGCCAGCTCACTGGCTTCCCCTGGCTCCACCCACCGGCTCACCAGCCGGCCTTACTGCCTCTCCAAACTCAAAACCCACCAGCCGTCCCTTCTTGAGACTGGTCTACTGTAACGCACTGTACGTGGGGCTACCCTTGGTGCTGGTTCGGAAACTGCAGCTCGTGCAGAATGCAGCATCCCATCTTCTAAAGGGGATGGGCCAACCCAAGCACATTACACCAGTGCTTCATAGGGATGGGCAAACAGAACTGAGTTCGGAAATTCGGTTTGGTTCGGTTCAGAAATTCGGTTCAGTTCGGAAGTTCGGTTCGGTCGACCGAACTATTCGAGTTCGGTACCATCTCCGAACATCTGAACAAAGTTCAGAAATTCAAACCCCATTGAACTAAATGGAATATTATCTTTTAGGGATGGGTGAACAGAGCCGAGTTTGGAAATTTGGTTCGGTTCGAAAATTGAGTTTGGTTCAGAAGTTCAGTTCGGTCAACCGAACTGGTCGAGTTCGGTCCGAACTCCGAATTTCTGAACCACGTTTGCCCATCCCTAGTGCTTCACTCTCTGCACTGGCTGCTGATAGTCTCCCGGGCCCAATTCAAGGTGTTGATGTTGACCTTTAAAGCCCTAAACGGCCTGGGTCTCACCTACCTGCAGGACTGCCTCACCCTCCGGATCCTGGATTGGCCCCAGCAGTTGTCTGGGTGCACTCTCCTTGAGGTTCCACGGGTTTCCTGAGTGTTAACCGCAGGGAGAGTATTTTATGTGACTGCACCGTGGCTGTGCAACTCCCTCCTGTTGGAGGTCCTCTTGACCACCGACCTCCCTCTTTCTGTAGACAGTGTAAGACCTGGCTGTTCTGCCGGGCCTTTACCGAGGAAGATGGGGTGGGGTGGGTTAGGGAGGGTTTTGGTATGGGTTATTTTAATCTGGGGATTTTAGGTTGTTTTTAATTGTATTTTAGTTGTTATGCATTTTTAAATGTTGTTATCTGCCCCGAGATGCTTATAGCAGGAGAAGGCAGCATATAAATTTAAATAATAAATAAATTAATAAATAAATATACTGCCACTTTCAGCTTTAGCTCATATCTTCCTTTCCCTTAAAACTCCAGTGGAATTAAATATCATTCTATAATAAAATGAGGACACTGAGAAGGCCTCAGGAAGTTCATTTTGGACATTCTTCCTGGGCTCAGACAGGAGCCATTTTGTCAGATTTAGAGCTATCATGTAAACAGATTACATTCAAATAGGTAATACATTCAAGGCATTCAATTTACACCATTAAAGCTGGAGAAGAAATTTATATATCTTGTTATGCTATATATCATGTTATATATATCATGTGCATGAGATATACACTTATACTTTTCCAGATTTTTTGTACATAAATCAGCTTGATAACATTGTTTGAGGAGCAGCAACATTTTTTTACTATAGAAGACAGAATTTTCATCAGAAAATATTAGGGTTGGGAATTCCGGTTCTCCCGAGATTCGATATTGCTGGTATTTGGGTTTATCCATGTAATCTGATAAATCTGATATTTACCTGTACCAGAATACTGGATTTTTAATATTGGCTGTGGTACCGGATTTTTTACATTGTGGTCATTGAAGTCAATATCCACAATGTAAACAATCCGGTACCGCGGCCAATGTTAAAAATTCGGTATGCCAATACCGGTAAATCCAGTACCAGGGAGATCCGATACTGGTACATCCAGTATCCAGTATTCTCCCCGGTGTCTCACCCCTAGAAAATATATACCATTTATCAGTGGGAATGTTCCTTTCTCCAAATATGTCCAATACTTTCCTCCAAAGTATACTCATTTTAATGCTTTGTTTAAGACCATTAACTAATTGCATAGGACACACTCTCCTGTTTTCTGTATATTTATCTACTAAGCCATAGGTCATATACTTCATGCTGAAGTTGATATTCCTTGTAAAAAGTGTCAAGAGGTTCAGTACATCCTGCCTGGAGGAAATCAATTTTAAATATAAATGGAAATGCACAAGTTGTAAAACTTTATGCAGTAACTTGAATATGCTCTGTTTGAAGTCACCCTAATGTATAGTAGATTTCTTTAACAAAGCCAGCAACAAGAGGAACTAGATAATTCTCTAATGTGGAAAAAAAACAAACCAGATAAGTAAAGATAAAGCATGATCTTATTGAACTTAAAAATTCTGTTCCTACTTCACATCCTAGTTGTGCAGTTTTTATTTGTTTATAAGTTCAGATTAAAGCATAGTATGGAAAACATAATAGAAAATTAGAAAAAAAGATGTGCCCAGTTCAAGAGTTCAAGCCAATAAGAAAGATTTTCCCTCAATCTGGCCCTCAATAACAACAAAGGGTGAAAACAAATGAGACCGTAGTCCACATTAGTCAATGTTAGCCCATGATTCACCTGCCCATCTGGTAGTTTGCTGCCAAATGTTTACCCACTTCCACCATGGGGTGGTTAGCCAACTGCTACTTGACACATCAATGGAGAAGGTGTTTGACATGACATAGACTAAGATTGGACCAGCCAGGCTAATCTGTTCTGGGCTACTGTGCACTAGGGATGGGCGAACAGAACCGAGTTCGGAAATTCGGTTCTGTTCGATTAGAAAATCGAGTTCGTTTCGGAAGTTCGGTTCAGTCGACCGAACGATTCAAGTTCGGTCCGAACTCTGAACTTCCAAACAGAGCTTGGAAATTCAAACCCCATTGAACTAAATGGAATATTATCTTATAGGAATGGGTGAACAGAACCGAGTTCGGAAATTCGGTTCGGTTCGGTTCAAAAATCGAGTTCAGTCCGGAAGTTCGGTTTGGTCAACTGAACTGGTTGAGTTCGGTCCAAACTCCGAACTTCTGAACTGCATTCACCCATCCCTACTGTGCACCCTCTTGTCTTTTAGACCCTGCACAGCCCCTGCATGTGACAAAGACTGCCAGCACTGTGGACAAGACCATGATGTCAGCAAGGATTGGGCCCAAGAGCAGCAGCTACCAGCCACCTGTCAGCTGATGGCATGGGCTGAGACTGAGCAGCTCCCCACCCATGCCACCTGTCAGCTGATGGCGCAGGCAGAAGAAGATGTTACAACCATGGAGGGAAGGAGGGATTGAAGGTGATCCCCCATGCAGTGGGTGATGGATCCCAGAACTCAGGCCAGCCCCGCATGGTCCCTCCTTCCACATGGCAGCAGGCCCCGCTCCTGGGGAAGCAGTGGTGGTGAGCCTGGGTGCACATTATGTGACACAGGTGCTGCCTCCACCCATGTATGATGTTGGTACATAATTACATAGATGTTACAAAGTTACATAGTGGAGGTGATGTTGGGGAAAGCAGGAAGGGAACTAAGGTGATGAGGATTAGGGACAGCTTGATGTAAGAGGTAGGTTTTCAGGAGGGATTTGAAGGTGGGAAGAGAGGGAGAGTACCAAATGTATTAAGGGAGGGAGTTCCAAGCATGTGGAGCAGCTAATGGAAACAGGTGAATATGCTTTAAGGAGCAGTGGAGCAATGAACAAGCAAAGATGGTGACAGAGGAGGATCCCCTGGATCATCCCGGATGGGATCACTCTGGCCTAAAGTCTAAGGCCTTTATTACGTGGATGGCGCAGCAGCGCTGATGGGTGGAGATGGGTGTAAATGGGTTAGTGAACACACCCAGTGAACACCCGGCACCGCCGAGCAGGGAGACATTTACACAGACAGTGCTGCAGGGAGTTGTGGGAAGGAAAGGGGAGGGGATGGAAAACACCCAGCAGCCAAACACCCATCCAGGGAAGCTCCCAGAAAACACCTGTGCAAGTACACGGATGGCCAGGAATGGCGGGGAAGCCCCGCCCATCACAGCAATGGCACAACATGGCCGACAGGGCAAACGAGGCCGCACAATGCGGTCCCTCCCCTGAGCCACCAGGACCCATGCAGGCAGGGTGAGAGGGAGATGGGATGACAGCCTCTACAAAGGAGACAGCTCCACACAGTTCCGGCACAGAGCCCAGACAGCCCAGCGCCAAAACCAACACCCCCCACACACACACACAACAGAGTGGCAGACACACAGCAGGCAACATAAGCACACTAGGATGGGCACAAGAGCCTTGGGGGGCCATGGAGGGAAGGCAGCCACACAACACAGGTAACCACCCAACCCCCCCCCCCCATAGAGGAACCCGCACAAGGGGAGAGGTCAAAGCAAAGCACAACATGGACACCAGAGAGGGGGGCAGTGCCAGCAGCGGCAGGCCCAGGACAACACCCTTTCAATAGGGCCAGTGACCCCGCGCCCAGCGCCAGTGCTCGGCCTGCATGCGGTCCAGGTGGTGCAGCCTCTCCAGAATGTGCAGGAGGAGCTCCAGCAACTCCCCCTGCTCCTGGGTCCACGATCATGGCCTGCACTGAATGGGACAGAGGGAGAGGAGACCGCCATCAGAGCCAGCCCCGGGCACCAAGGAACAGAACCCCCAACGGAGGGACACAGGCACAGGGCCCAGCAAACAGGCAGCACACTCACAGAAGCCATCGAACATTCAGCCCACTGCCCACATATCCCATGCCGCCTGCTCCAGCTGCTGCACCATCGCACCCAGGCGCAAGATTGCAAGCAGCATGCCAACAGTAGCTGCAGGAGAGAAGTGACAGGGCAATGGGGAATGCCCACACCAACATGCCCTGGGAGGGCCGGGGTCAGCCACAGCACCAGGGGCACACCCCACACGCTGACAGTCACCATCCTAAGGAGCACCCAGACCCCTGCACCAAGGGGGATCGATTGGGCCAAAGGCTAGGTCCACCACAACTCCTACTCATGCTCAGCCGTCCAGCGCCCAAGGTGCCACCGCCCATCCATTGCCACCACCATAGATGGCCCACACCAACAGGGGGAGACAGCAGAGGGGGGGGGCAGAGGGGAGGGGCAGGGCAACACCAACACACAGGCAAGTCCAGAGGGTGCCCGGCTGACCACCCACCACCAATACCACCCCTTTAGCAAGCCCAGGCAGCAGCGCCCAGCACGGAAGCCACCAGGGGAACACACACTACACAGCCACGGCCCACCCCACAGACCCAGAGCCCACCAGTATACACCAAGCACACCCCCTGCACACAACCACACAGATGGGGGCAGGAGGGTCGCCATGAGAAAGGGACACCCAGCCGCCACAGCAGCAACAGAAGCAAGGCAGGACAGAACATCACATAACAGCATTTTATTGGCACCCGGGGAACAGGGTCTCCCAAGGACAGAGAGGCAGAGCAGTGGGGTGCAGGTGGACCCTCAACCAGGCAAGACAAGCACAACAGGAGGACACAGGAGCGCCAGCACAGAGCAGGCAAGGGCACCAGGGCAGTCCCAGGGGAAGGAGCAGCAGTCACCCAGAGGGGGCGATGGGGTCCAGGGAACCAGGTGGCAGCCAGCAGTGATGCAGACAGCAGCGCACAGCCCAATCAGAGGTACACTGGAGGGGGAAGGCAATCACCAGCCAGAGCACCAGGGTGACTGTGAGCGGGTGGTGACGAGGGGCCTCTCATGGACGGTCCGGTGAGCACTCCCAGGGCAGCGACCCCGGTGCTAGACCCTTCCACATGAACAGGCCCCTTCAGAAGCTTTGGGAGCGCCTATGAGCATCCACCAGGAAGTGGGGAAGGAGCAAATCTGCTCCGGCGGCTGCAGTCCGCACATCTGGAAGGTTCCTCACCAATCGAAGGGCGATGAGCTCTGCAGTGGAGGGGTCCCTGGTTCGGAGCGGTCCACCAACCTTGGGGGACAGCGAGCCCAGGTCCCACAGGAGGGCCCCCATGTCTGAGGGCACGTGCAGGATGCTGCGGGCATACAGGAGGCTGCCAGTGTACAGGGCAGCAAAAAGGGAACCCCCAGACAGCAAGGCGAGGCTGAACCCGGGTAGCTCCAACAGCAGGCGAGCCGCCGTTAACTTCACAGCGGTCCATGACATGACAACAGTGGGCAGGTGCCCCCAAGGAGGCTGGAAAAAGTTGAAGCTGAGCTCGAGGGAACTGCCCTGGCATGCTGGGGCACCAGCCTGGTGAAATATCATCCGCATGTACCGCGACAGGAGCCGGAAGCCATCCTCTGCCAACAGGGAGTTGTCCACCAACAGCTGCACGTCGGGGCTCAGCCAGAGGGCCTCCAATAGCATGTCTGCACAGGGCGTCCACCCCTCCCCGACATCCCTGGCTGAGGGCTCCGCCGAACGACCGGCCATGGCAGCAGTGGGGTCTGCTCCAGTGAAGCAACAGGCAGGAGATGAATGGCTCCTGTGACTGGGAGGAGCACGGAACAAGTGGCTGCCCTCACCCACAGGTGGCCTTGCATGCCAAAGATATCCTGGCCCACTGTGGACTGGGTGCCTCAACCCACACACAGGACAGAAGGGATGCAGCACAGGTGCCATAGGATGTAGGAGGCCATGGCCAGGCACTTCACCAAGGCAAGGAGCAGAGCCAGGCATTGTATCCACATTGCACACAGCTGCAGCATGCAAAGGCAGACCCTGACTGGGGGGAATGTAGTGCAGTAGAGGAGGCAGGGGTGCCCTGGGGTGAGCGCGGTCCCATCCCCCCCAGTGGGCGAGCGGTCGGCAAACTCACGGGGATGCTCAGCTGGACCTGGCACCCAGTTTCATCCACAGCACACACCCAGTGCAGCACCAGCTGGTGCCCTGCCCCCACCGGCCTACACAGTACATAAGGGACCCGCTGCAGCCGGTCGGGCATGGGTCAGAGGGGCTGTAGCATGGGATCGAGCAGCACACCGAGAATGGTGAACCCGGGCTGGGTGGACACAGAGGAGCTCCCACGATACCAGGGGAGAGTGGGCCGTGGGCACAGACCATACAGCGGGGTGCGCTGCAGCCACGGCACATGCCAGTGGAGGGTAGCTGGGAGTGGGGAGCTGCAGAACTATGCTGCCAGGGGATGCGAACCCACAGCCCAGGGACGTGCTACTCCACCTCCTGGGTGCAGGCCTCCTGCTGCTGCGCATACTGCTACAGCAGATAGCCCTGCTCCGCCTGCCGAGTCGACGGTCTGTCCTCCTGGGGGCACAGCGGCAGAGGACAGCAAACCTCAGGAGGGTGGCAATCATGCAATTGGCGAGGCAGGCGGCTGTCCAATGCCGTCCACTGTTGGGCTCCGCGGTGTTCCAGCAAGGTCAGCTTATCCTGGCCTGACAGACCCTGAATTTGTACGCCCACTGTGTGACCCTACTGACCCTGCGACGGCACTGGTCACGCTCCCGCATCAACGACTGGTGGGAGAACCTGTTAGCCACCTGGATGGATGGGGAATGTTCAGTCCACTCTGGATGCCCCACTCCCTCCTGACCCACTTGGGGGAGCTTCCCAACCCCCACCTCCAGAGGCGGGAGACAAACATGTGCTTCCCGCTGCCACCCGGGATACGTGTGGCCATGGCAATGTGGTGTCTGGCCACCCCTGATTCCTGTAGGAGCATGGGGGAGAAGTTCAGGGTGGACACCACCACTGTGAACAGGGCCCCCCATGATTTGTGCAACCTGCTCGTGGAGCTCCTCTTGGAGCAGGTCATCCAGCTCTGAGACCCCGAGGCGGTGATGCGTGGGTTCGAGGACATGGGGTTCCCACATTGCATCGGGGCCATTGACAGCACCCACATCCCCATCATACGACCCCCTCATGCAAAGATTGACTACATGAATAGGAAACAGGACTTCTCCATCAATCTGCAGGCCGTAGTGGATCATAGAGACCTGTTTATAGATGTGTACACAGGCCAGTTGGGGCAGAGGCACAACGTGTGTATCCTGCATGCCTCCCCCTTCAATGAATGCATGTTCGAAGGGGAGATCGCCCCCAACCTGTACCCTGTGATAGAGGGGGTTCCCCTGGCCCCTGTTGTGATAGGGGACCCCGTATACCTACTCAGCCCATGGTTCATGCAGGCCTATCTAGTGGAGCGCAACCCTGACCACCGCCTGTTCAATGAGCGCCTGCCGTCCACTTGCAGCGTGGTGGAGCGGGCCTTCGGGGTCCTGAAGATGCGCTTGTGCCTCCTAATGAACAGGAGCCAATTCAACCTGGACCACACCCCCGTCCTCATCCTGGCAGCATGCATCCTGCACAATGTATGCAAGACAGGAGGCACTGCCCTGGACAGCCCACCACCGGTGCACAGGGCCGGTCCCATGCCCCTGTACCAACATGCCCAGGGAGGGGCATTCTGGCACATATCAGAGGGCAACAGGGATGCCATCTGCTGCTGCATCATTGCCCAGACAGTCAAACGTCGGGCAGCACCTGACCCACACCCATGTCCATAGGCCTGTGAACCCCTTCAATAAAGCTGGGTAGCACCCTTTACCTGAAACCTTGCCTCTGTTCCATGTTTGGGCTAGGGGGTCCCGGGAATGGGTCCTGTGGGTTGCCTGGGTGTGAGCACCCTTCCCTCCCTGTCGGCCACGGGGTACGTGGGCCCCACAAAGCCCTGCGACCACCACTCACCGGCTCGCCTGTGCAGGTTCAGTTTATACCTGTTCCAGCCATCTCAACTGCGTGAAGCTTCACGGGGCTGGCCCCCGGCCATGTTGGCTGGGAAGGGACTGTACAGAGCCCCCAACATGCCGGTGCTCCCCTGCATGCCACACACACACACCCCGGTCACATGTCCCGGGACAGAGGAAGTGACAGCAAGGTAGAGGTACAACACATTTATTGGGGGGGAACTGTACAATGGAAGGAGGTGGGAGTTAACATCTGGGGCACCCTCTCCCTGTCACAGTGGGAGGGGGAAAGAGGGGAAAGATAGAATGGTAGGATAGAGAAAGGGAGGACAAGCAACCCCCCCAACACCAAACAACACCAATACAAGGGGCAACCTCCTCTCCGTAAGAATTTCCCCGTATGGGGTAAAATGTCCCTCAGGGTATAGGGTGGGCTTTCCTTCTTACTCAGAGGGCAACCCTTTTCATCATAGGGACGGAGAGAGATGAGGCCGCTTGCCCCAAGGACAAGGACTATACCAAAACCCAAGAACAGGCACTCGGGGGTCTTTACGGGACCCAGGACACCACGTGCGTGGGGGAGGTGAAGGGAAGAGGGAAAGGGGGATGAATCCACTGGGTAGGGGGAAGGGGAGTAGGAAGGGGCAGGGGAAATCACAAGGGTGTAGGAAAGGGCTTGCACTCTCAGGGAAGGGATTGCAGTAGGGATCAATGGGAAACTGGGAATCAGGGGAGGAGCAGGAACAAGGTAACCCTTCCACCGGAGTCTCACCTTTCTAACACACAAGGACAACAAGGACAACAATATTACAATACACACTCACTCACCAATTCACTCCAGGGAACGGGGGGGGGAATACACAGGGAGCACTCAACCTCGCTCTTTCTCTCAATACAGGCACCAACAGAAATATCAGGTAGTAACAGAAATATCCAGGCAGATAAGGGTCAGTCTCTCACGAATGCTTACCGGCGGTGGCTCTTAGTCCCACCAGTACTATTTATAGCCCTTTGCCTAATTGACGGCTGGTGTGCTCCGGGCGGGGCCCTGACCCACCATGGAGTCATGTGCTGCCCTTTGTGCTCTGGGGGGGCGGAGCCCAGAGCAACGCTGATGCGTGGGATAGCTCCACCCCCCTGCCCCGCCTGCACGACGTTCCTGGACCCTCTGCCCCCTCCAGCCTCTCCAAGACAGCAGGAAACCCTGCTACTGACCCGGGCGGGTGGAGCGCACCATGACACTCCCCCTCTTGGCCACACCACCAGGGCTTGCAGGCCGGTGTGCCCTGGCTGCAGCCGACCGCAGCACTTGCCAGATGGAGGGCCCGGCTCCCCTGTCATCCACTGACCACTCCACACTGGCCTCCACTGATGGTCCCTGCATGGAGAAACAAGAATGGGGTAAGCGATCCTTGTGTATACTCACCTCTGTCCCATGTAGGGGCCCGGGACTGTGGGTACCCCATGGTCATCCAGGCAGACCCCTACTTCCCACACGAGCATAACACGTGCCATAGGATGATCCCTGTTGGTCTGAGGCCCTGGATGGCCCACCCATGGTATTAAGGCCCATGCCCATTCCAGTACAGCGTCACTGAGCAGGTACACATGCCTCTGGAACAGGCCATTGCTCCCCAGCTCGCGTAGTGTGTGTGCTCAGAGTGAGTTCTACAATGTGTTACCTACTGGGGTCCTGCCTCACACAGGTCCCCAGATTCCCTGTGGGGCCCCCTGGTGTTGCACCCCCTACCCCCAGGGGCCCGGGGTGCTGCGGCCTTACCGGTGGGGGTGGGGTGCCCACCATGGGTGGTTGGTCATCCTGGAATGCACGGTCCTGGGGCGGAGGCATCACCTCCCGGTGGAGGGGTCAGGGTGGCAGCGGGGGTGGGACCATGGGGGGTGTATATGGAAGGTCGGCCCCGCAAGCGGGTCCGGTTGCCCTATGTGGGGGAGGGGGACCCTGTGGACCAGGACCAAGTAGGGCTGCTGCTGGGGGAACCACGGGTGTCCGAGATGAAGGGGGGACACCTGCACCAAGCCACCATGGTGTTTGTCGACTGCCAACCCTCCTTTCGCGGCATGGCGGGGCCTGTTGCCCTGGGGGTTGTGCTGCAGGGCCTCCATGGCCTCCCCCATGAGGTTCATGAACCATGCCGCCTGACCCTCCAGACCGTCACAGGTACACCGCTGCTTGCGTTGGAGGATGGCAGCCTGGTGCCTCTCCCAGAGGTGCTCGGTGCAGGACCGGGCCATCATTAGGGGCAGTAGGGGGAGAGTGCGAGGTGATGGAGGCCCCGTCCAGTCCAGCTTTGTGGGGGGAGTTTCAGGAAGTGACGCTGGCCAATGCGGTGGATGTCTTGGGATCTGTGAGGGCCACTTGTTGTGAACTTGATCCTTGCCCGTCCTGGTTGGTGAAAGCCTCCAGGGAGACGTTGGGGACGGTGCTGAGGAGGGTGGTGAATGCGTCCTTGCAGCAGGGGAGGTTGTCGCCTAGCCTCAAGGAGGCTGTGGTGCGCCCCCTGTTGAAGAAGCCATCCTTGGACATGGACGCGCTCGCCAGTTACCGACCTGTCTCTAACCTTCCCTTTTTAGGCAAGGTTATTGAACGGGCAGTGGCACTTCAGCGCCAGGTACATCTAGATAGCATCAGTTTCCTGGACCCGTTTCAATCTGGGTTCCGTCCCGGCTATGGCACTGAGACGGCGTTGGTGGCCTTGGTAGACGACCTCCGCCAGGAGATGGATGCAGGATGTTCAACATTTCTCATCCTGCTAGATCTCTCAGCCACTTTTGATACCATGGAACATGGACTGCTGCTGAGATGGCTACGTGACCTGGGAGATCTGGACAGGACTGTTCTTGAATGTTTCCGCTCATTCCTCTCGGGAAGAAGCGAGCAGGTTGTGCTGGGGGAGGAGACATCTTGCCCCTGCGCTTTATCATGTGGCATTCCGCAGGGTTCTATTCTGTCTCCATTATTATTTAATGTATATATGCAGCCCTTGGGGGAGGTCGTGAGAGGGTTCAGGGTGCGATGTCACCAATATGCAAATGATACTCAGCTGTACCTCTCTTTTTCAACTGACCCAGACCCTGCTGTCTCGCTGCTGTCCCAGTATTTGGAGGCTGTGGCAGAATGGATGTGGCAGAGCAGAATGAAGCTCAACCCCGATAAGACGGAGGTGATGCTGGTGGGGAAAGCAAGGGAGATAGTGGCCCCCCTGATTGGGGAGGTTCGCCCTCCTATAGCTCAGCAGGTCCAGAGTCTGGGGGTGGTGCTGGACGCAGATCTCCGCCTAGAGAAGCAGGTGGAGGTAGTCGCAAAGGCGACTTTCTGCCAGTTGCATCTAGTGTGGGGGCTGGGTCCGTACATCTCCGGTCCGGACTTGGCTGCCCTCATCCATGCCTTCATCACCTCGAGGCTGGACTACTGCAACACGCTCTACGTGGGGCTTCCCTTATGCCTGGTTCAGAGGCTGCAGCTAGTGCAGAATGCTGTGGCCCGTCTTCTTACGGGGACGGGTCGCCGGGAGCATATTACACCCGTGCTCTGGGCTCTTCACTGATTGCCGATAGCGTGCCAAGCCAGGTTTAAGGTTTTGATGTTGATCTATAAAACCCTTCACGGTCTGGGCCCCTCATACCTCAGGGACCACCTCGCCCTCCGTGCCCCAGAGCAGCTCCTTCGGTCCACCGGGGCTGCCTTATTGGAGGTCCCCCGCATTAAGCAGGGGGCCCCAATGGAGAGGGCATTCTCAGTGGCCGTGCCGCGCCTTTGGAACTCCCTTCATGGGAGCCAGGATCTCCCAGTTCCTTTTGCCCTCCCCTCTGATGAGCTCCCTGGTGAGCGTGAGCTCCCGGGAGTGCACCTCAGCTAACTATTGAAACTCCTCCAGCAGCTCCCTGCCAAGGTCGTCCCTCTGGTGCCAGTTCCTGACCTGCATCTCCTGGTTCCGCTCCACACTCCCAGCATCTGCTCCCCTTGTGCAAGCGGGTACCTGGTCTGAGAACAGGAGTTTGGACATATCGTTAGTGCTTCTGGCCTGTGTGCCCTGCTGGCCACTACCGCCTGACCCGGGGTGCCTAGTGGTATGACCCTTATAGTGTAGCAGCCCCCCTGAGCCCAAGCCTGCCCTGTCGTGGGATGTCCCCCTGGCAGCTGATCACTGTGGGAGGGGCCCGTGACAGTCAGGTGTGCTGTGGGAGCTGCTGTAGGCACATAAGCCCCTCCCACCTACCCCACACACCCCCGCCTCTGTTGGGCCCTGCTGGTTGTGGTTGAACGCCACTGGGTGCCCCCCCACCCTGTACCTCTCCTCTGCACCAGGCCCCACCATGGCCCCCAGGCCGGTGTGCCCCACCATGATGGGTCGCCCACCTGGTGGTGGAGGAGCTTCTGGGCCCCCCTCATGCTCCTCCTTTGCAACCTCCACCTTGTGTACCTCCAGACTGCCTTGTGCTGCAATGGGAAGGGGAATTGTTAGAGTATGCCAGCCCCTGGCCCCGGCCACTGTGCCTCCATCCGGGCCATCCCCCCGCCCACAATCCCCCGGCCCAGCTCAGGCGATCATACCTGGATCCAGTTCCTCCGCTTCCAGGGGGTTTCCGCTTGCTCTGCGCATGCCCCCTGTCCCTGTGGTCAGTGGGCCTGTGGGTGTTGGAGGTGCACACGGACTGTGGTTTTCCGACACTCAGATCCCCGGGGAGCCTCCTCTCCCTGTGGGATGGAGCTGTCACCTCCCGCTTCCTGGCTGGTCACTCCAGGGGTACTTTCCTCCCCTGATCTATGGGGTCCATCATGGGGGGTAGCATTTTGGTCCTGCGTCTGCTCCTGGTGAAGGCACTGCCATGTGTGTGGGAGGCCATGATGTCCCTGTCCATGCAGAGGAACTTGTCCATCTCCTCCTGGAACTCAGATGTGCACATGGCCTGGCCAGACTTGAGATTGTTGTCCTTGATATGTTTATATCTGGACCTCAAGTCCTTTGCCTACTGCATGCACTGGGTGACATCCTTATTGTACCCCTGTCACTGCATCTCCTGGGCAATGGCTTTATAGACCTTTCTGGTCTTGTAGCTGCACACCAGGTCATTCTGGACCCTTTCGGACATATGTATTCCCTGATCTCCTGCCTGGACCAGGACTCCCCCTTCTGGGACCCACGTGTGGGGGGGGCCAACCGGATTGGTGGCATGGGGCCTGCCCTGTGGATGTGGTAGTCATGGTGGTGATCGTGTCCTGTTGGGGGTAGTGCATTAGGGGTTACTCCAGGTCCTTCTGGCCCCTTCCACGTATCTGTGGGGCCTGTCCCCCTTCCCCCCCTGGGGTTTCCCTCTGCTCACCTGACTGTCTGGGGGGACCTCCTCGGCCATCGTCCTGGTGGTGCAGTGTTCCATTGTCTGGGAGCTGTCCTGCGGGAATGGGGCAGTGGGTTATGCGGCTGCCCCCTGCCCTGTGTTCCCCATTCCATGGTGCCAGACCTGGGGCATGACCCTCCCATCCTTGGGGAGGTGGTTCCCTCACACTCACCTCACTCTCGCTGCTGGTCCTTGGGCCATGTCCCTGAGAAGTGCCGGGCTGGGGGTCCTTGACCGGGGGATTGGTGGTGCAGCCCCTCTGCCCTGTGCCAAGACACGTGTGCTGTGTTACATCCTGGTACATTCCACCTCTTTCCCCCTGACCAGGGTGCCCCCTCATGCCTCCAGGCCTGCCCCCCACCAGGCCCCCCCTCTGGGGGGCACCCCTTGTACCTCTCATCCGGGACCCCCCATACTGGCATACCAGCCCCCCCATTGTGCCTTCTGGCTGGGGCACATCCCCCTCTGAATCACCTTGCCGGGACTCTCCCCCCCGGGCACTCCTGGTTCCCTGTGCTCACCCAGCCCCTTCCCACGTGTGGGGTGGGGTTGGCTCCCATAGCCTTCTCGTGGGCCTTCCTGGTCACCATCGTGGGAGCCTGCGCATATGTGGCATGGTTCCGCCCTCCTTTAAGGGCTCTTGGCTGGACATCTGGCATCCTGCCGCCCTGTGGGCGTGTCTGTGTGGCAGTGCATGCGTGCCCCACGGCGCCAGCACAGTGGTGCTCCACTGGTCCAGTCCAAATGGGTGTGGGTGTTTTCACTATTACACAGATGCTCGGGTGTTGAACACCCATTTCCACTCATCTCCACCCATGAAAGGTGCTGGCTCTCTTGCAACTGCTCCGTGGGTGTTGGCGGGTGGGTCGGGCATGCGCCCCCACCCACACATGGACATTTACACCGATGATCTTCCACCCATCTGATGGGTGTTTCTGGGTGTTTACAGGTGGGTGGCATCTGTGTAAAAGTGGCCTAAGAGTAATCTGCTGCTGCCAGCCACTTTTCATGAGCCCAGTCGGCAACCAGCAGCTGCTGTTCCTGGGACTGAGTTCTACCCATGTGTTTTGCTCCTCATTTCAACCTGGGACATGGGGGCACAGGAGGCTGTATGTGTGTTCTGTTCTCCACACCGGCCCAATGGGTGGTGGCTGCATTGCTGCTTCATGGGTTAAGCAGGCCCAATGGGTGATGGCTGTATTGCCACTACACGGGTTGAGCAGGGGATCCAGCCGGCCGCTCTCATGTTTGTTTTTACCCAAAGTTAGGTCTGGTGTACTATCAACATCAGTGAAAGATAACATGTAAGTTTATTATTAACTTGCTATCCAATTGTCTTTTAACACCCATCCTAAAGACTTAAATATCTTTGTTTGTTGCCAAGTGAGACAATATAGCTGTTCTTACTTTCTAACACAAGCACATGGGATATAGTAAAAGTGAATCATTCATATATGTTCTGGCTTTTGTTCACAGGTGCCCTCAGTTTGTTTGTTTTTTAAAGAAAGCAATGTCCACTTCCACGCATAAGAGAGATGTAGAACCAACACCGCAAACCTTATAACCTCATAGTGGCTGACTGGCAAAGTACAAGAGTTTATTGGAGCCAGATACTCTTCAAAATGGAAATCTAGCCAATCCAAAGTCAATTGAAATGATCAAATGATGGCAGGTTATATTTAATTATAAATTAGAAGGGCAAGAGAGGGATTATGAGCTTGCATGAAGTAAATTATGACCAGGCAGTCGCTAAGTAAAGCTGTGAAGTAACTGATTTTTTACTGTATGCTGGTTTCCAGATACCAAAACTTTCTCTAAAAATCACACATTCTGTTTCTCTGTAGAATCCACTTTAACCACAGGAAATAGAGCTGTATAAACTACCTGTTTCAGACTGTCTTTCACTTATAAGAAAATAATTTAATCCAAATAATTATTCCTTATAAATATAAAATAATCTGAAATCTGTGCTTTAATAATCTGAGGGTACTTCCTATTATTGTGCCAATAACCACATGCTAAATTAATAAGAAAGCCATTTCCTTTGGAACTATTTATCCCATGATACTGCTGTTATTTTATCTAATTTCCGATATGTAGATGTATGGATGTATGCATAAATTAACATCTAAAGTGTGTTTTCATTTACATGGACCTATGGTACTTTCATTAATACTATTTGAAATGAATATAGAGAATATTGCATGGTTAAAAATAATAAGTCTTTGCAAGCTTTATTTCAGTAATAATAATTATTGTTGCAACCTTTATTTTAGGATCTCAAAGAATCTTACAAAACGTGCAATCAATTCACTGGGGAAGCTTAAGTGAAGACCAGATTGACTGCACACCTAAGGACACGGTGTGACTGATCCAACAGCCTGCAGATCCTCCACCTCTACATGCATGTGCGTGGCTTCCACTCAGCACAGTATGCCAGCAACAGAGATGCACAAGGCTCCTGCACTGGTGTATGCGCGTGTAGGTGCCCGTGGGGTCTATGGGCCATCAGATTGGGCCACATTGGCTGCACATTTCAAGCCATTTTCTCTATAGTAGTCTCATACTCTCTAGTAGTTGCATCAAAGTCAATGGAAGTATGCTAGAGTTATGATGGAGAATTACACTCATACAGAACGATTCACAGAACATAGAAAAGATGCAGGTGATTGTCTCCTTGTCCTCTACTCTAGCCACTAACAATTACTGCTTCTCAGTTTTAATCTGGTATTCTTTCAAATAGCATCTGAACACTAATTGAAAATATTGTGGATTACAGGCCAATAAAGACTTGTTTACTTCTTATCAAGTAGTTACAGTTTTAGTATACAAATGTGTATATTAATAACTTTCATTTCCTCTAGTCTCTTTTCCTTTCATAATTATGCTTGAGCTGGAAAATGGTTGGGTTTTCAAATGACTTACTACATCTTCACAGTTTATCTTCCTTGGGAAGATGGAGTTAGCTATTTATAGAAAGTGAGTCTAGCACCAAAGAGTTCTGAATGACTATCTCCATAATGATGCCAGGGTCATGATCAAACCCATACGAAAGGATGGACCAGAGGATAAAAATATCCTTTCTTTCACAAAGACTGATCTAGCTTTTTCTGCTGCATAACCATAAACTATTTTGCTAAGCACTTATCTGCAGGCAATTTACAATGACTGCCTTTCCTCTGAGATTAAAAAACCGGATTAAGTTTTCCTTTAATAAAGTGCATCTGAAAATTCAATAATCTAAAGCATTAAGAAAATCCCATTCAATTAGCTTTGTAATATGTTGACTCCTACATATGTGAGCATATATGGGACTACAGTAGCTTTTGCAGCAATTGATTCACAAACAGTTTCTCAGATAAAACCCTTAGTTTTGCTGTGAGATGGCTGGTTACATTAATTTGGATCATTTTAAGAGGTATTCACAGAAATCCCAAACAAAAATATCCAAATAATCATTGAATACTGCTTCCCCTTCCCAATTGCAATCATACATCTTTCTACAGAGTATTGTATGCTATTGAAATCTAATAATATTTCTTTTAAGGAATTGGTGAAAAATCTTAAACATTAGAGAAGGGCTCTATAAATGATGTCCTCCAGCTGCTAAACTGCAGGGAGCCTGCCTGCAGGGAGCCCATCTCCATCTCCATCGGACTTACCTGCTCGCTGCCGGTGCGGGGGGGCGCTGGTCTCCACGCCGCCGCCGCTTCGTCCCCGCAGGATACCTGCGGGGACAAGAAGAACAACCGTGAGTTGGGGGCAGGGGGGGAACGCAGATGGCAGCCACGTGGGCTGTCCTGTCCCCTCCCCCCCCATCCGGAAGTAGCGGGGGCTACAAAGCCCACAGACAGCGGCTGGAGCCGCGGAGCCTGCCTGCAGGGATTTATTCCAGCTGACTTACCTGCTTGCTGCCGGTGCGGGGGGGGCTTGCCTCCACGCTGCCGCCGCCGCTCCCATCACCACCTGCCTTGCTGCTCGCCGCTGCGGCCGCCGCCGCCGCTGCTT
>QEPC01015736.1:4475656-4489139 GCA_003113815.1 Sphenodon punctatus | reverse complement strand
TATTCCTAATCCATTGCCATCCCACTCCTATTTCACCCATCCAACCCATTTACTTCCATATTATCATTTATTTAGATTATATTAGATAGATTTAGGTGTTATTTTTTGTTTTTATCCCTCCCTGTGTTAACTCTTCCTTCCTCCCTCCCCCTTACATTGAATCCTTTTTCCCTCTCCCTCTTATTCCATCCCTGATTCCCTTCCTCTGCTTTAAATTTGGGATTTATTTAGAGTAGGAATATTATTAGATTGATTTTCATTTCAGTTTTGTACCCCTCCCTGTGTTCTTTTTGTTTCTCCCTGTGTAATATTGTATATATAGATAGATAGTTATTAGATAGACAGTTACTAGATAGATATACATAGTAGTTAGCTTAGTTAGAGAGATAGATAGAGATACAGTGTGTTTGTAGGACAAGGCCTTTGTAGTTAAATATTAGGATGTTCCAGTTAGTTCATAGGTTTTAGAATAGTTAATAGCAATTAGATTTAGTGTAGAAATAGATATATATTAAAAAAGAAACAGCCATGCTAGTCCCAGGACCGACCATCAGGCTTCTGGGGCATACACTACTGGCATGGAGGGCTGTGGACAATATGTATCTAGAAGCTGCCAGTCTAGCCCCAGGACCCACCATCATGGTTCTGGGACCATCATTCCTCACACAGTGGCGATGTCATTCCACCGCATCAAGAAATAGCCACTCCAGTCCCAGGATCCACAGTCAGGGTTCTGGGCCCAAGTTACAGGCAGGGAGGGCTGTGGCCAATATGTATCTAATAGCTGTCACTCTAGCCCCAGGACCCACCATCATGTGTCTGGGGCCATCATTCCTCTCACCGAGAGACTACATTCAACCGCACCAAGAAACAGCCACTCCAGCCCCAAGACCCACCACCAGGGTTCTGGGGCCAATTACAGGCAGGGAGGGCTGTGGCCAATACCCAGAAGCTGCCACTCTTCTAGCTTTAGGACCCACCATCAGCAACTCCAGCCCCAGGACCTGCTGCCAGGGTTTTGGGGCCAAGTTACAGATAGGGAGGGCTGTGGCCAATATCTTTAAGCTGCCACTCTATCCCCAGGACCCAGCATCATGGTTTCAGGGCCATCATTCCTTGCACAGAGAGCCAATTTTCAAAAGCATCAAGAAACAGCCACTCCCGACCCAGGACCTGCTGCCAGGGTTCTGGGGTTAAGTTACAAGCAGGGAGGGTGGTGACCAATATCTTTAAGCTACCACTCTAGCCCCAGGACCCAGCGTTATGGTTCCGGGGCCATCATTCCTTGCACAGAGAGCCAATTTTCAAAAGCATCAAGAAACAGCCACTCCAGACCCAGGACCCACCGCCAGGGTTTTGGAGTTAAGTTACAAGCAGGGAGAGTGGTGACCAATATCTTTAAGCTGCCACTCTAGCCCCTGGACCTACTGTCATGGGTCTGGGGCCATCATTTCTTGCAAAGAGAGTCTTTTTTCAAATGCCCAAACTGAACAGCCGAACCCAAATGCGGCCAACGGACCAAACGGGCGAACCGAACGGGCAAACCGAACCGAACAGCGGAACCGCGACCTGTTTGCCCATCCCTAGCTAATACTGTATATGAAGATTTTTGCAAAATAAAATAATTCAACTGCTTCTAAGATTGGATTCCTTTATTCAATCTTTTTTGGAATTTGGTACACTTAATGCCTTCCATTGTAAGTATATTCACCCCAAGTATCATCCAAATATAGTGAAAAACAAAAACGTTACAATCAGAAATGTGTCTTCCATTGTAACCAATGGAAAATGAAAATGAAAGCAAAAATGAAAACGAAAATTTGATATTTATGAAAACAAAAATGACATATTTAAATAACAAAAACTAAAAAACAAAAACAAAAATGACTTGGGCCCCTGCTGCACACCTCTATTCAGTCAGGCACAGACTGAACTCTTCTGAGTTGGTCTCCTTTTTATTTCCAAAGTGGGTGTCCTAGTCCTTCAGCCTTCCAGATCTTAAAGGGCCCGTTTTTCTCCATACCCCTCTTTACTTTCACTTGGGTTCATTGTAAACACCTTTCTACTGGGCTGGCTCTGCTGTGGAATAGAGGAATTGGCTGTGCACTCTATTCCACAGGTGCTGTCCATCCTGCCCATCTCTCTTAAAGGGCCTATAGTCCTCTCTGTCTGCACCCTGCCACATCAGTATTTCCCTTCAGAACAGGAACACTTGCTCTAGTCTCAGACCTAGCTAATAAGACTGTTATGGAAACCTCTCTCTTCTTTGAATGTTTCTATAACCTTAATCCCTCTATGACTGTATAGGGTTGACAGTCACCAATCCTGATAACCACAATCTTTTTTCATCACTGGAATATAGTATCAGCTGTGCTTTAGTCTTCCTCAGAGAATAACGATAGAAGACTCATTATAACAGTTGAAACATTTCTTCTTTTATTACAAAGTAACATGACTCAACATTAGTAACTAAATAGAAACCTTCAGTAATGTCTTTAATGAATCCTGTTCATATAAGATAACTTGTTTGTGATTACCAACAAAGTTATAGCCAATCTTTTAAGAGTCTCTTTTTTCCTCTCTGCCTAGTCTGTTGTTAACCTCAACTGCCTCTCACCTCCAGCATTCTCCAAAACCCTTTGAATCTGATCGGCTGTTCAGACTCTCTCCCAAACATTCTATGTGTCTCTAGCTGACAGCTGGACCTTTCTTTTACATTTCCAGCCCCTTATTTTTAAAGTGGAAAGCTATCCTTATTTCTAAGGGTTAGCTTGGAAGTTTCCTAGGACATTACAGTAACCATTAAGTATATAAAATGTTTTATACAACACAATATTATCCCCTATTCCACAAGACTATAATGTTATCTTAAGTTCTATCTCTGCATTTTCTGAACAGAGCATCAGCAATTAAATTTTGCTTCCTGGCTATATGTTCTACCTTGAAGTTATATTATTGGAACTTCCTACTCCATCTTTGCAGTTTAGTATTTGAATTATTTTTCATAGTCTGAAGCCATTATAATCAGAGGTGATCTGTTAACACTGTGAATGGCTGACCCCATATGTATGGCTTTACTTTGTCTAGTGCCCAAACTATTGTGAAACACTGCTTTTGGATGGAGGACAAATTTCTTTCTCTGTTGTTAAGTTTCCTGCTTAAATAGACTACCGGATGTTTCACTCCTTCATATTCTTGTAACAAGACAGCGCCCAACCCATTGTCTGAGGCATCTGTAGCAACAAAGAAATGTTTTTCAAAATCAGGTGCCCTAAGAACTGGCCTTGATGTTAAAATATTTTTCAGTTGGTCAAATGCTATTTGACACTCAGATGTCCACACCACTTTATCAGGTAACTTCTCTTGTGTCAGAGAATGTAAGGTACTAGCAATAGCCCCAAATTGTGGAACAAATCTGTGGTAATACCCTGCTAAACCCAAAAAGATCTCACTTGTTTCTTTGTTTTAGGTGTTTCTCAGTTCCTTATTGCTTCTACCTTGTCCCACATAGGCGTTATTATACCACTTCCTACTCTGTGTCCCAGATATACAACTTCAGAGAGAGCAAATTGACATTTACTAGGTTTAACCGTAAGACCCGCCTTCTGAATAGCAAGTAAGACTGCTCTTAAATGTTTTAAGTGAGCCTCCATGTCCTTGCTATAGATGCCTATATCATCTATATAAGCAATGGCACACATTCCTAGTCCATTTAATAACCTATTAACTAGCCTCTGGAAGGAAGCAGGAGAATTTCTCAGGCAAAAAGGTAACAACTTGAATTCATATAACCCATCATGGGGTCACTTCAGAGGCTTTATCCGGATACCTGCCTCTTGTTGGCCAGGGATTTTAATGCCCGTATGGGGGCTCAGGACCAGGATCTTAGCAAGTACGGGGGATTCTGGCAGGATGAAGACTCCTCCCCACTAATGAGGAGATGCTCAAAGGACCCAGGTTTAAACAGAAATGGTGTTCTGCTTTTTAAATTACTATCTGATTTGGACTTATATGCCCTGAATGGGAGGGGGGTGGAACAATTGCCCAGGTGAATTTATGAATATATCTAATAGGGGCAGTAGTACTATCAATCATATTATAATCTCAGCCGGTGTCATCCCATGTGTGACAAATTTTGAGGTGGTCCCTGGATTGACCAGTGACCATTTGCCTTTGACTCACACTTTGCAGCTCAGTGGGCCAAATATTGTACTAGATAATATCCTTGAATCTAGTTCTTGGATAGTTAAAAGGAAATGGGGGGAGGAATTAGGGGGCACTCTTTTGTCCACTCTACACTCGGCTAGGGGTGTGTGTGCAGTTTATGAATGATTTGACAGGGGTTTGTTCCCCCGATGATCTCCTTTACTCCTATCATAACTTGATAGATAGGCTTTTCCCTTTGCTTTCTATCCACTATTTGGATACCCCTGGGGCCGAAGGGAGTGTGGATCCCACACTACCTTGGTTTGATAGAGACGATCGAGCTGCCAGGACCCAAATGCGATGCCTCTACCGGATTTATAGGTCATCTAATAAAACCAGTGTGAGGGAGGAGCTTGTGGCTAGTAGACTGCAAGGGGCTTCTAAGGACCAAAAGGGACCTTCACTATAGGCAAATTTGGAAACTGCTTGATGGGGCCTCCAGGGATTTGAATTCCCTGAAGTTTTGGAAGCTGGTCAGAGGGATAGGTAGGGGGTGCAATTTGGAGAAGTTGGTTCAGGGTCATTTCCAGGTGACAGTGGAGATGTGGGAGGCACACTTCATGGCACTTTATGCGCCACCACACTGCTTAGAGAACCCTTTGGAGTTATTGCCTTCTGCTGATGACTGGGAGCCTGTTAGCCCTGGGGAAACAGTGGATTTAATTTCTCACTCAAAAGTGGTAAGGTCCCTGGCGGGGATTTTTTCCCAGCTGAATTTTTGAAGGGAGAGGTGGATTGGTAGGCCCCTGTGGTGGTCCGCCTTGTTTACCAGAATAAACACCTCTGGGAATATCCCTGAGGATTGGGGTGAGCCAATAGTGGGGCCCATCTTTAAGAAGGGCTCTTCTCAATACTCTAAGAACTAGTTTGCTTAGCATACTTGGGAGAGTGTATGCCAAATTCCTTCTTGTTAAATTGAAAAGATCTGTCAATTCTAAAGATATCTTGGTCAATGAGAAAATAGGATTTAGGGAGGGGAGGTCCACTATGGACCACTGTTTCCTTCTCTCCCATCTGATCCAGAAATATTCAGGTCTGAGGAAAGCACTGTATGCGGCTTTTGTTGATCTTAGAGCCACGTTTGATTTAGTCCCTAGGCAGCGCCTTTGGCAGAAGTTGTTTGCCTTAAATATTGATAGGAGATTGTTGCATTTGATAATGGGATTGCATAAAAACACCTTTATTAGGGTCAGACTGAATCATTCGGGGGTCCTGTCAGGCAGAATTGATGTGAAAAGGGGGGTTAAACAGGGTTGTATCCTAGCGCCTACTTTATTTAATTTATACTTAAATGATTTGGTTGGGAACCTCCCCGTATTGGTTGGGAACTTCCCTCTATTGGATTGTCATCCCCCTTGGGTGCATGACACTAATATCTCCTGCCTTTTATACGCAGATGATACCATGCTCCTAGCTTCCACCTAAATTGGCCTTAGGGAGTCCTTGGGGCTGTTTGCAAAATATTGTTGCGATAACTTGGTTGAAATTAGTTAAACAAAAACCAAAGTGGTGGTCTTTTCTTGGGAAAAAATGCTGCATAGGTGGTATATCGAGAATAATGAAATAGAACAAGTTAGCGCCTATAAATATCTGGGGCTCCTCTACCAGGAAATGGGGAGTTAGTCTTTGCAAGCAAAGACTGCCTTAGAAAGGGCTAGGAAGCTAAACATAGCTCTCTTAGCCTTTTTCTGGTCCAAGTGGGGCTGTCTGGTGGCTTCAGCAATTAAAGTATTTTTACATAAATGCATCCCACAATTGATTTATGGGGCACACTTGTGGGCATTGGGCAAACTTAAGAACCTTGAGAGGCTCCAGACTGGTTTTACCCAAGCCTTGCTTGCCGCCCCTCTGGGGTTTAGTAATGTGGCCATTTCTATGGAGTGTTGGTTGATCCCTGTACAGGATAAGATCTGGTTGGGAGGCCTAAATTATTGGTTAAGGTTATTTTTAAATTGGCAGCCCCTTTATTCCAATTGATGACTGCGGACAGATGTGCCAATAGTTGGTTAGAGATTGTCTTAAAGAAATTGAGGAGCTTGCGATATTCACCAGAGACACTTGCCCCCTGGGGTATAAAATGGCCAAAAAATGGTGACCGAGAGGTTGTCAGACATCGGCCGTCAAGAGAGACGGGCCTCCATGAGGGCAAGTGGAGCCTTGGGTTTCTATTTTTCACTAATTTGTGATATAGATATAAATTCTCCCAGGGATTACTTGGATTGCGGCCTCTCACTAATGAACAGGAGGCTTTTCTTTTTGGTTCACCTAAATTATTTCCCTTCAGCTGTGACAGAGGGTCGATATTGGGGTATACCTCTGGCAGAATGCTTGTGTGTATGTAATTTACATTATATTGAATCCATCAGACATATTATACTGGACTGTCCCCTTTATGATGAATTTCGTAAGAGATTTATATCCCCTGTGATTGCCTCCTGCCCTGGTAAATCCTGGGAATTTTATATAAAACTATTGCTTAGAGATGTTTCCAAGGAGGTAACAAGGAGTGTGACATTATATTTATACTATGTTTACAGTAGTATATTAAAGCAGGGTAACCCAGATATATTGTAGTAACTTTTAATTTGTGCCCCAATGCTGATTTTCTGTATCTTTGGGATCTTTCTCGTTAGGTTTTAGTCAAGTTTTGTACTGTTGCTGGTAACTGCCCAGTTGTTTGGTCTACCTTCTTTTATTGTTTTTACTTTCTGTTTTAATGTTGGAATTCTGTTTTATTGTTGGATTATTATTATTACAAGCATTTATATATAGCACCAGAAATGTACCTGGCGCTTGACAGAGAATAAAATAGACACGATCTCTGCCAGAGAGCTTACAATCTAAAGACAGAGGGAGGGGAGACAGGGAAGGGGGATCAGAGGGAAAGACAAGGGATGCAACATTCATGAGGATGCGAGAACTCAGGTACACGTTCTTGGCTTGGTTACAGTAAACAGGAGTTTGCAGATAACAGGTAGGGGATAATCCTGGGTGGGGCTGATTAGTAGGAGTTAGGAAAGGCAGAGCGGAAGAGGTGGGTTTTGAGGAGGAACTTGAAGGTATGGAGGGTAGCGGCAAGGCAGACGAGGTGAGGGAGGGAGTTCCAGGCATGTGGGGCAGTGAGGAAGAAGGGACTAAGACAGTTGGAGGAACAGGGGAGGTGTGGGAGGGTGAGGGAGGGGATGGAAGAGGAGCAGAGTGCTTTCTGTTTTGCAATAACCTTTTGGCTAAGCAATAAAGTTTCTATATAAAGTTTATATATATATATAACCCATCAGGAGTAGCAAATGCAGATTTGACTTGCGCGTCCCTATCCAATTCCATTTTCCAGAATCCTTTGCACAAATCTACTATAGATTTGTGCAAAGGATTCTGGCAAAAGATTTCTTTTTGTTCCTTTGTGCATGGTTTAATGCCCTACCTACAGCGGTTCTAGAGGGCAGATTGCGGGCTTTAAGCTTCAAGGACAGGCTTTGCCCATATGATAATCAAGAATGCGAAACAATATCCCATATTTTGTTTTCCTGCCATCTCTATGATCAAGTTTGCCAGGAAGAATCAGCTGGGTTTTTTATTCCGTTATCCGGGCAGGACAGAGCATAATTTATTGTTTTTAGCTCTGTCGGATTTGTATCCAGAAATCACCTGGACGGTCATAAAATTTCTAACAAAGGCCCTTTTTGTCCATCAGCAATTCCTTAAATTTAAACCTATCTCAGTCTCTCTGGAGGAGAGTCGGTATTGATGTTATTGTTGGTCCTGGCATTATGTTTCTGAGCACCAGGTTTGTGATCTTTTCTGTCAATTTAAGGTATGGCAAGGACCAATTAATATACTGTATTTAAACAATGTTTGGTTTATTTTATTTTTTATATTTTAAGATATAGGCTTTGTATTTTGGGATACATGATTCTTTGTAACTGTGTTTTAGCTTGTTTTATATTCTATATTTTTGCAATAATTCGTAGCTACGCATAATAAATTCAAATTCAATTCATAGTAGATATCACCTTGGCTGAGACTAGCTGGTCCAACAAGGTATCTATCCTTGGCATAGGGTAAGCATCTGGTTTTGTAATAATGTTTACCTTCCGATAGTCCACACAAAACCTAATGGATCCATCTGGTTTGGGCACTAAAACCACCAGAGATGCCCATGGACTATCCAGCTGTATTACTCCCAGCTTTAACACTTCTTTTATTTCTTTCCTGGTGTCACATAAAACCTTCCCATTTACCCTATAAAGTGGTGAATGAATAGGAGGTTGGGAACCAGTATCAATGCAATGTTTAGCTAAAACAGTTCTCCCTGGTTTATTTGAAAAAAATCTTCTTGAACTGATGTAAGATTTCTAACACCTTTACTCTATCTTGAGGGGAGATATTTTCAGGAAGGACCACACTCTCTAAACTCCCTCCCTCTGAGCAAGGAAGCAGTGATTCCTCCAATACTTCCTCTTCCCCTACATTATCCACTTCGCGGACTCCCAGAACTAAGTCTTCTCTGTTGTAAAAGGTTTCAACATGTTAACGTGCACCACCTTAAGTATTTTCCTGGTTCACTCATAGAAACTACATAGGTGATGGTGTCTAACCTACCATGTAGGAAGCTCACCTGGCCCCCAGCCTGTTGACATTCTGGCGAAGTTGTAAAACCTGGCTGTTCGCCCAAGTCTTTGGGGAGGGTGGGAGGGTGGGGTAAGGTTTTTTTTAGCTCCTCCACCTGACCTATTATTTATTATGTATTATTGTTTGAATCTGAACCCTGTTTTAATAATTTCTATAATTATTGATGTTTTTAAATTGAATTTTATTGTATTTTAAATGTTGGAAGCTGCCCTGGGCTGTTCGCAGGAGAAGCGGGGTATAAATTTATAAAATAAATAAAATAAATAAATAAATGTATCACATGGGGGCCAAGCCATCCCATGCAGCTTTTAGTTTATCTTTCTGTAAGGGTAAATATACCATTACCCTGTCTCCAATTTTAAATTCGAGCGAGCAAGCTGCCTTATCATACTAGCTTTCCTGTGTGCTTTGAGCCTTTAACATATTTTCTTTAACTATATCCATTAGTTTGACTATCTTTTCCCTAAATCCTAAAACATAATCAACCACTGAAGTCTTAACTGAATCAATCTTACCTTCCTACCCTTCCTTTACCAGATCTAGGGGTTCTCCTCATACTCGTCCACCAAACATGAGTTCAAAGGGTGAAAACCCCGTTGACTCTTGAGGAACTTCCCAATAAGCAAATAGGAGGTAGGGTAGTTTCAGGTCCCAGTCATTAGGGTATTGATCAATATAGGCTCTCAACATTCCTTTTAAAGTTCCATTAAACCTCTCTACCAGTCCGTTTGACTGAGGGTGATATGCTGCTGTTTTTAGAAGTTTGATACCACAGCATTTCCACAAACATTTCATAATGTCTGATAGGAAATTCCTTCCTCTATCAGTAAGTATTTCAGTAGGAAAACCCAGTTGACAAAATATTTCTACTAAAGCTTCTGCTATTACCAGAGCTTCTATAGAAGATAGTGAAACTGCTTCCAGATATCTAATTGCAAAATCTACAAGTGTTAATATGAACTTCTTTTTCCTCTGTATGGGCTTTGAAATGGAACCCACAATATCTATTCCCACTCTCTGAAAATCTTCCCCAATAATAGGTAAGGACTGTAAAGGGGCCTTGCGCTTAAACCTCTTTTTCCTATTTTTTGACACATTTCACATGACTGACAATATTCTGATACATTCTGAGCTAGCTTTGGCCAGTAAAAGTTTAAAAGTAATCTTTGATGAGTTTTTCCTGCCCCAAGATGTCCCGCACATGGCATATCATGAACCAACTCCATTAATCTCATCCTGAACTTTTGTGGTACCACTAGTTGTTTGACTGGCTCCCAGATCACCTCTCTTCCCCCTAGGTAACCACTTCCTATACAGCCTTTCCTGGTTCCAAACCACTTGTTCTGGGAGTTCTTCAGTGAAAGCAGTCTTCTCACTTAATGCCATTTGCCTCATGGATTCTGAACTTGGATCCCTGAGAATTTCCTGCTTGAACTCTTCCTGGTTCCAAATTTCTTCAGTTTGAACCTCTAATGAACTTTGGAAGTTGTCACCCTCTTTGTATAACTCCTCCTGCTCTAAGTTATCTTCAGATATCTCACACTCTACAGTAGGTGCTGTATTAACTTTTAAAACCTCTAACTGGTTTCCTTTTGAGTCACCTTCCCTTTCTATGGGGTTTTCTCTCTTCACCAGCACTTATTTCCCTTTTTCCAAATCAGTTTCTAGTCCCCTCTTGGTTAGAAACTGTTTCCCTTCTGGTAAAACTATTTCCCTTTCTCCAGTTACCTCATTATATTCTTGCCTATTTTCTGTAGGTGAATCTAGTTCTTTCTGGACTAATCCACTTTTCTTTTGACTATGAGTAACCACACAAACTTGAAGTTCAGGTCCTTTTAAATCCCTTCCAATGAGCATTGGAACAATTTGTTTTTCTAACACACAAGTCTCTTGGAAACTATACCCTCCTCTCCATTTGATTGGTACCCAAGCTACTTTAATAGGGAAAGGATCACTTCCCACCCCCTGAATAAATATAGTTTTACAGGTACAATATCAGCAGGGGATATTAAATCTGAATGGATAGACACAGAAACTCCCATATCTACCATACCTAGAATTAATTGACCTCACCCTTATTTTTTCTCTAAAGGTTCCCAAGACTTCTTCTGAATTTTCATTCACAAGCCCACAAGTATATACTACAGAAGGACTGACGGGCCTTGGAATCTTTTGTATTGCTGAGGCTTTATGTGCTGACATGGATAACTCACGTATTTTTGGGCAATTTGCTTTCAAGTGATTCAGGTCACCACAATGGAAACAAGCACATTCTTGGTACCCATTTCCAAGGTTTGAAGACTCTTTTCACTCAGCAAGCTTGGACTCATATTCCTTTATTTTACCTTCCCTTTTTCTTCCTTCTGGTAACCTTTGTGCTCTTGCTTATATAGCAGATATCTTTTGTCCCCCGCTTCTAGGGATGGGCAAACAGAACCAAGTTCAGAAATTCAGTTCGGTTGGAAAATCGAGTTCGGTTTCGAAGTTCGGTTCAGTCGACCGAACTATACGAGTTCGGTCCGAACTCCGAACTTCTGAACAAAGTTCAGAAATTCAAACCCCATTGAACTAAATGGAATATTATCTTATAGGGAGGGGTGAACAGAACTGAGTTCGGAAATTAGTTTCGGTTTGAAAATCGAGTTTGGTTCGGAAGTTCGGTTCAGTCGACCGAATTGGTCTAGTTCGGCCTGAACTACAAACTTCCAAACCACGTTCACCCATCCCTACCCTCTTCCTGATTAATTATCATTTGGTCTGCTACCTCAGCAGCTTGCCATACATTTTTTGGAACTTTATCTTTAACTAAATGTTTTATCTCTTTGGTAATTCTGAAATAAAACTGATCTAACCCAATAAATCTATCAACTTTTCTCGGGTGTCAGCTTTCACTCCTTCCATTTCTATCAATTTAGTTCCAAACTCTACCACTGACCTGCCTGATTGTGGCATCAGGGATCTAAACCCCTTCCTGAAATAATCAGGTCCCATATGAAACCATTTTAATACTGCTTCCTAGGGATGAGTGAACAGAACTGAGTTTGGAAATTCAGTTCGGTTAGGAAATTTGGTTCGATTCGGTTCAGAAATTTGGTTCAGTTCGGAAGTTCGGTTCGGTCGACCAAACTATTCGAGTTCAGTCCGAACTCCGAACCTCTGAACAAAGTTTGGAAATTCAAACCACATTGAACTAAATGGAATATTATCTTTTAGGGATGGGTGAACAGAGCCAAGTTTGGAAATTCGGATCGGTTCGGTTTGAAATTCAAGTTCAGTTCAGAAGTTCGGTTCAATGGACCGAACTGGTCGAGTTTGGTCCGAACTTCTGAACCACGTTCACCCATCCCTACTGCTTCTTTAAACCAGTATAAGTAGAAGCTCCCCCCTCAGGTAAGCTATAATACACTTCAGCTAAGTCTCCTTTTATCAGGTTTATTTTTTTATTTATTTATTTTTCAAATTTATACCCCGCCCCCTCCTGCAACGCAGCTCGGGGAGGCTTCCAACAACAAATAAAAACAATAAAATTCCTTTTAAAATATAAAATATTAAATATAAAATGTATCATATAAAACAGGGCTAGAAAATAACAAATAAATAAATGGGCGGGGGACTAAAATCATCCCCCCCCACCCTCCCTCCCAAAGGCCTGGGCAAACAGCCAGGTCTTACAGTTCCGCCGAAATGTCAAAAGGCTTGGGGCCAGGCGAGGGAGGCATTTCATATTAGGGATGGGCGAACGCGGTTTGGAAGTTCAGAGTGAACTCAAATAGTCTGGTCAACCAAACTGAACGTGTGAACCGAACTCAGATTTTAACGTTCAGTTCGGATGTGTTTGGTGAGTTCGGAATTGAATTTCCATTGGTTTCAATTGAAAACACATTATTGGCTGTAACCTTTTTGATTTTTGTTCTATGTGGCTGAAACATGGGTTTCCTATACCTCCAATAGAAAGCATTATGTGTACCAAATTCCAAAATGATTGGATAAAGCTATCCTATTTTAGAAGCAGTTGAATTATTAATTTTGCAATATTCTACATAAACATTCTTAGCTGTAACTTCTTTGAATCACATCTAATGTAGGTGAAACTTGTCCAGTTTATATCCCTTCCAAAATTTACTCTCTTTGCCAAACTTCAGAAGGATTTAAAACAGGGTCTTGGTGGTATAAGCAATTAACGTATAAATGTATGTCTGACTATAACATCTTTGTAGTCCAACCAGTGTACATGAAATTTGGCAGGACTATATATTACACTTTCATGATCATGTCTGCCAAATATCAGAATATTTTATAAAGGGTCCCAATTTTATATGCCTGTACAACATATGTAGAGAAGGGCCTATGCCTGGGATTCTCTTATGTCACTGTGGTATAAGTTTGGTTTGTGATGCGAATTCGTCAACAGAAATGTCAACCAAATATCTTCATTATGTGCTGGGACCATCTCAACGTATCTCCCCCACTTGTTTCTATGAAGTCAGAAGCATCTGTTTAGGAAAGAGTCAATAGAGATTCTCTTATGTCATCTGTCTCAGTGCTGCAGGATGTGATTGTGATGATAATTGGCCAGCCTGGATGTGTTTAAACTATGTCTCCTGACTGCTGGGATGCTATCTCAGAAGTCCCAGTTATGTTGCTTATG
>QEPC01015736.1:4433262-4461885 GCA_003113815.1 Sphenodon punctatus | reverse complement strand
GTAGTTCGGTGTTCGGTTCCGTTCGGTGTGTTCGCCATTTTGGTGTTCGGTGTTCGGTGTTCGGTCCGTTCGGTGTGTTCATGTTCGTGTTCGTGTCGTGTTTGGTTGTCCGAACAGGCCGAGTTTGGGCCGAACACCGAACTACCGAACCGCGTTCGCCCATCCCTAATGGTTGGCCATCCATGTGACATGGGAGATACAGGGACACCTGTTATTAATGGGGTACAGTCTCCTTTCCCAGCCTTGGGGTGCTCTTGGATGTACTGTTGCACATGGTTGTCCAGGCTGTGGTGGTGGCCAGGAGTGTTTTTCATCAATTACATCTTGGGAGAAAGTGCAACCTTTTTTATCAGATTCAGATCTGTTCACTGTCATCCATGCCTTCGTAACATTGAGGATAGACTACTGCAATTCACTCTACATGGGGCTGCACTTGATGACTGTTCAGAAGCTGCAGTTAGTGCAGAACGCAGTGTCCTGTCTTCAGTTGGGAGTGGGTCACTAGGAGCACATTACACCAGTGGTCCAGAATCCGCACTGGCTGCCAATAGTTTTCAGGGCACAATTCAGGGTACCAGTAATGTGATGTGAGAAATACAGAGAACTCTATAAAAGTTATATTTTGACCTATAAAGGCCTGTTTGACTTGGACCACAGGTATGTGAAAGACTGCCTCCTCCATCATGTCCTGCCATGGCCTCGGAGGTCAACCAGGGGTGCCTTCTTGCAGATACCATCTGCCCATGAAGTTTTTACAGCTAGAGCATGCAGAAAGGTGTTCTCAGTGGCCTCCCTGTGATTATGGAGATATAGGCTTTCCCGGGGAGATTCATCTAAACCCAAGCCTGTTCAACTTCCATAAACGATGTAAGACCTATCTATTTGGTCAGGCATTTGCAGGTAGGGATAGGGTTGACTGGGATTGGGCAAGAGGGATAGGGAGGGTTGTGGGGGTTAAGGGAACTTTTTAGGGTTTTTTTATGGATTGTAAGCCACCCCGAGCTTTATGGGAATGGCTGCATATACATTTAAATAAATAAATAAATAAATAAATAAATAAATACCCACATGTATAGGAGTCAACATGATAGTGATTATATGGATGGGAAGACCTTAAAGAAAAATCTAAATGCAGCCAGAAGCAATGTTATAGGCTCAGTCTCTAGTTATTCTTGTAAGGAAATGCAAATCATATATAAATGTCCAAAAAATAAGTAAGGGGAAAATATTCAGGTGTGATTCAGATGATATATAAAACAAAAGTAATGACTCACATATAGTGGTTAGCAAAGATATAACATCTTTAGAAAGAGTAAGCAATCTCTTGGCTTATTTCCAAAATAGTCATCTATTATTCTGTATTTTATTTATCTAAAAATTACACCTCCTGAAATAGTCACTGCTTTTTGCTGCACCAGCAGAATAAGTCAAAAATACAGCATATGGATTTAAAGGTCACATGACTTTATTAAATAAACAAAACGGGGGGGGGGGGGGGAGAGAGGAAACATAATACAAACCATGTGGTCCAGTGCATCCCAACCATTTAGAAAACAAAGTTCACTCAAGAAACTCACTTGAGTGTATCCAATAGTGATGCAAGTCAGTCCTCTGTTTTCCAGTTTACTGAGGACCAGGCTATTAAGGCTTGGTTTGCTGACTACCAAATTTCTAATGACTTGCCCCCAAAATTCAGGACTTAGCCAAACCTTGACCAAGTTCAGTGACACAGGACAGAGGGTGGGTGGGGTGGGGTGGAGTTAGTGTAGCAGAGGATAGGGGAGAGAGGGAATAGGCCAGCTTGGGAAGGGGGGGAGGGACCAAGTGGAGGGTCTAATGGGGACCCAGGTGTGGGTGTACTTAAGGGAGGTGGGGCCCTATCGAGGGTTAGGGGTAGTTGACTTACCTTCTGGAGGGGATCCTGTGATGTGTGGTCTCTTCTGGGATGGTAAGTTAAAAGTAGTGCTGAAACTTGGTCCTCGAAAAATCAGAATTCACCGAGGATGCCAGTCTTCACTTTGGAATTTCTGGGTTCTGAAGTTCCAAGGACTAAGGCCATTCACTGGAAAACTTTAGAGAACTTAGGAAGCCTTCGTAGAATACTGGCATCACTGCGCACATGGTTGGAGTTGAGCTGGCTGGGCATGAGCTTCTGGAAATGAAACTTAGTACCATATTTGGTAGGAGGAGGGGATGGGAGGGGACAGTTGAGTGAAGGTAAGCCAGATGGCAAATTTTGATTGTCTGGCCAAGACAGATGGCAAGTTTTGATTGGATGGCAGGGCAAAATAAAAGTGTCTGCACAGCCATTTTCTATTGCCTTTGGTGAATTTGGCTGTGTGCTACACTGTTGATCTGTAAGTAATTGACTGAGGGGTAGTAGGGGTGCTTATCCTGTTCTGGCATGGCATGGCATGGTTTGGCCTGTTCTAGAGCCAATGCTGGGGTACAGGGTTTACGTTTTCCACCACGCCATGATTTTTTAAAAAAAATATTGGGTGCCACGTTGTTGCTACCTGCTGTTTGATTGGCACCACGAGGCAGAGGGATCTCACTGCCTGACTCCACTTCCCCTTGCCTGGGCTGTTCAAGTTACCAGCACTGGACGAGAACAAGATCATTTGTCCAGAGCAAGCTGGATTCCAAAAAGATCACTCTACTGTTGATCATTACTTATTGTTATCCTTTTTGGTGGAGAAGTATGTTAGGCTTAACACACAAGACTTTTCTGTGTCTTTGTGGACCTGAGGGCGGCTTTTGATACAATTGTTAGAGACCTTCTCTGAGCCAAGCTGGGTAATACCGACATAGAAAACATCTATTGGGTCTGATAAAATCATTGCACTTCAATACTACTCTGGCGGTTAGATTGTTTAACCAAGCGTATCAACATGTTCTCTGGGGTGCTGCAGGGTTGCGTCTTGACTCCTACCTTGTTCAATCTCTTTGTAAATGATTTGATTCCCTCTCTGTAAATAAATCTTTTTTTCCACCCAAATAGGGAACCGTCCAGTTGGATGCTTTCTTTATGCCGATGATGCTGTCATTGTTTCCCAAACTAGAATAGGCCTGCAAAGACAATTAGTTGCTTTAACAAATTATTGTAAGACAAACCACTTATAGATTAACCACAATAAGACCAAGGTTATGATTTTTGGTAAGCAAAAAATAATCTTTAAGTGGTTTATCGATGAACTTCCTGTCCTGAAGGTCTTTTCATATAAATATCTGGGTTTACTTTTTTAGTTTTCTCTTAAGTGGGACAGCCATTTTAATCTGACAAGTGCCCGGGCCAGTGGCTGTTTATCAGACATTCAGTGGTTCTTCTGTAAGAAGGAAGGTGGCTTTCTGGTCCCAGCGCTAAGGGTTGCTGACACAAAGCCTAGAGCCCAGCTTCTTTAAGGCGCCGCAATTTAGGCCATTCAGCACTCTTATAATTTAATAGGGATGGGTAAACAGAATGGAGCTTGGAAATTTGGTTCGGTTCAGTTTGAAATTCGAGTTCAGAAATTCGGTTCGGTTTGAAATTCGAGTTCGGTTGGGTTGACCGAACAGTCCAAGTTCAGTCAAATTCCGAACTTCCGAACCAAGTTGGACCATTCAAAACCAGTTTTTTTGTGTGTGTTGCCACTAGGGATGGGCGAACAGAGCGGAATTCGGAAATTTGGTTTGGTTTGAAATTCGAGTTCGGTTCAGAAGTTCGGTTCGGTTGACCAAACAGACCGAGTTCGCTCCGAACTTCGAACTTCCAAACCGCGTTCGCCCATCCCTATAATTTAAATGTTTTCCATTCTAAGTTTGCGAGATCTTTGTCTGGCCTATTTTCATATCGCTGCATTGACCAATTTATAAGCCCATGGAGCAAGTTGGTGGCGTCTAACATTTCTTTGCTGGGCTTTTTGCCTTTGGATCTGTTGACCAAGGACTTCAAAGCTGCTAAAGCCGAAGTCTCTGTCAGACTTAATGATCTTAGTCAACAGGAGGACAGTGCTGTCATCTCTTCCTCTGTGTCAATCGCATGCTACAGTGATCTGATTCCTAATGCGGGATGCATTGCCAACTACTTGCTAGTCCATTGCTCATTTAGGAAACTTTATTTATTTATGTGTGTCAGGTTTAATGCTCTCCCAACCAGAGTTTTGGAAGGTAGATATAAGGGGGTTCCTTATCACTTGAGGTCCTGTCCATTCAACAATACGGAGGCTGAATCTGTGGTGCATATATTGTGCTATTGTCATTTGTACGACAGACTAAGAGCTAAATGGTTGGCCAGCTTCTTGGACAAGTTTTATGGTAGAACGTCTCCAGAACTTTTGAGTCGTTTGCTTTCAGACAAGAATCCTGAGACATCCCGAGCTGTCATGTCTTTTTTGTTCATGACTTTTCAGGAGAGGGAAAAGTTCCTCACCTTTAAATTTATTTAAGTTTTGTGGTGGGCTTTTAGCCCATTTGCATAAAGCCATTATTATTATATTGTATACATTATTCTTTTTCATGATGTATTTTGTGAAACTTATGTTACTTGGTTCTGTAGTTTTAGGTTTTTTGTTGCTATGGCTTTGGCTATGCTAATAAACATGAATTGAATTGGGGGGTGGGGGGAAAGTTACCAGCACCAGACCACACCAAGACCATATCTTTTTCAAAAATAAGCATGTGCCACTTCTGTTAGCACTGCTCGTCAGGCACCATGAGGCTGTTTCTTTGCATGGTCCCCCTGGTCTGAAATGCTCTGCATGCGTTTCTATGCATGGTCCACCTGGTCTGAAATGCTCTGGAGTGCCACCACCATCGGACCCGCTGCTGCTGCCGCCACCAGACCCACCACCACTGCCTCTGCTGCTGCCGGACTCAGAGCCCGACCTACCTGGTGGTGCTGGGGCTCCAGGCCCGCCGGTGGCAACGGGTCCAATGGTGGTGGCACTCCAGAGCACTTCAGATCACTAATAGGCCTTCCAGTTTGACCTGGAAGACCTAGTAGCAGCCTGAAGCACTCCAGAGCATCACCACCACCAGACACGCCACTGGACCCACCACCGCCGGACCCAGGGCCAGAGCCCCGGCTCCACTAGGTAGGGCGATCCCTGGGGTGGGTGGGTTAAAAACTTTTTTACGAGGATCGGCAGGGTGGACAGGAGGTGCTCCATGGCGCCTCTTCCACCCACGCAGCCTGGAGGGTGGAGGGAAAACCAGGTTCCTCCCTGCGCCCTGCCCCCACCCAAATGGGTTCAGAACTGGAACTTTGTTCGGCCGGTTCAGGCAAGGGGCGGTTCGGATTTGGGATGATTGTGAACAGGCCAAACACCCCGAGTTCAGACTGAACCCCGAACTTCCAAACCGCTTTCGCACATCTCTACAATCTTGTGCTTATTTCATGAATTAAGAAATTATCAAATTTAACACATATATCAACCAATAGATTCAGCATGCACTTGGTTCCTCAAACAGCCTTAATGGGAAGGGCAGAATATAAATATAAATGTAAGTAAGTAAATACATAAATAAATAAGAACAAACAAAACTGATAATGACCTTTGAGAACAGCAAAAAAAGTACAGTCAAAATAAGGTCAATGGTGCTTTGCTGCCAATGTTTCCCCATACCATGTTTAAGGGCAGGGAGCATTCCTGAAATTTAAAGTGCAGCCTTGCTGCATTCTTTTAGCAAGCTGGTGTTTCATTCATGAGATTACTAGAATTGATCTATATTTCTAGCACAATTGACATTTGTGGATTTGAAATTTACTCCATTGTATAAAAGCATGTTGAAAATCTCCTTAGTGTGGGGAGAAAGAGAATATATGGAATGGATAATGTTATATAATGTTTATTTAAAAACATAACCAAGAGTTTCTCAGTTCTCTGAAATGCAGAATTAATTAAAATGCTGTTTGTTGGTACTCTCAATAATCAGCATTATGATCAGTAAAGTGCCAGTCCCCTGGCAATCCACAAATTTCAGTGGACAATCCAAAGGATAAGTGAGGGTTCACATAATAGAGTACTGGCTTCTGAACAAACTTCAGCGCCTTTTTATCTGACTATGGTGAACTTTCTCTTCTAAGACACAAGGTAAAAACAGATGTGTGGGCTCTCCAGCCTGGGGTGGGAAAGAGTGGTGGCCACTCTCCAAGTCAGTAGGTGGCACTAAACAAATGTGCTGGCCACTGGAAGATCTGTCCCACTGCCTGCATTTCCCAGGTAGGGGGGCCTGCAATAGACATGTGGGTGACTGGATCCATTCTTTCACTCCCCTCCTCCCACTAGGGCAAGCAACTATGGGTATTTTCAGACGTGACGTTGACACGGTGAACCACGGTGAATACCCACCTGTGGTCACCGTGTCCCGTACGTCTGTTTGCGGGCTGTGCGGCCACACGTTGCGCCGCACGGCCCCGGCCCCTCCCACTTTCCCCGCCGGGATCCCCCCGGCACGTCTGTTGGGTCGTTACGGGGTGACCCCGGCGGGGAACGAAGCCGGTGGTGCTGGTACGGGGCCAAAGGGCCCCGTATCGTCTGAAAGTACCCTATGATGATCAGCCATGGCATCAAGCCATGGTGGCCCCCACCGCACAGCAGGTATGGCAGGGTCAAAGAGAAATGTTAACCAGCTGTGGCCTGCATTGGTCCACATGGGTAGCCCTTGGCCTGGAATGGGCATCCGGGATTGGGCCCAGGATTCATTTGGGCTAGTCATCTACCTGGCTCGGGGCAGTTCCGGGTCAACATCTGGCAGCATGGGACCACACGTGCAGCAAGTCTCAGACCACAGCGGGTCACAGCAGGCCTGTGTCACATCTGTTTCCACCCACAGAGGAGTTCCACACCTCTTGTGTTTCTCATCTCTGTGAGAGAAGAACTTTGGTTCTTTAGAAATTCAGTCATGCACAGTTTGTAATTACCGTAACACTAAGTTTTGCTGTTGTAGAAGTTCATGACTTTTCAGGGCTGATGTCGATTAGCCTTTACCTATTCCTCTGGGGTACATGTGTACCCCAGAGTGAAAAACGCATGTCAAAATATGCTAATTAGTGGCTCTACAAGTTTGAATAATTAGTATATTGTCACTGGCACCTCTACCCACAATATACTCAAATTTCAGCCAGATACCACATACCGTCTATCTTCCATGTCCAAATAAGTGCCGGGGCACAAATGTACCCCAACTAACAATTGTTTTTTGTTATTGGGGTACAAATGTACCCCAGCAAAGGCATTTCAATTGGGGTACATTTGTACCCCAGCTCAAAATCAACCAAACTGAACACTTTTCAAGGCCAGTTCACACTGACGGTGGACCTGGAAGTCAAAGCCACTCCTCACTGGAATATGAAATTAAATTAACCCCTTCAATGCCGCTTGCACTGCCTTGCACTATAAGGACACTTCTCTATGGCCCTTTTTCAGAAGGACACTCTAATGGTGACCAACTGGCACTTACATTTGCAAATACGTGTTGCAGGGAACCCATCAAGCACACCTGCAGCCATGCAACATATATTTAAAAAATGTAACTGACCGTTGATCACCGTTAGAGCATCCTTGGGTATTTTCAGATGTTACGAGATCACGCTCAACCACAGTCAATTCTCTGTGGTGGGGAATGGTCCCGTAACGTCTGTTGGGGAACTGGAAGTTCCCCCCCAGATGTTTACCACACTCAATCCCCACTGGGAATCACATTCACCACGCGATCAGCTGAATCCGTGGGGTCGGTGCCGATCGCGTGGTGAAGGTGATACCCGGTGGGGATGAAGGCGCCCATCACATCTGGATGGGGTTCACGGCCCAGCATCCCTGCCGGGATTCTGGCACATGGTCATTTCGGGTGGGCGCTGCGGCTGCATTGGCCGCAGCCCCCACCCGTCTCCCCAGAGGGCAGGCGGCAAGGGAGCGTGGAGGGGGCAGGGCCGTGTGGCTGCACATTGCACCGTGTGGCCCTGCCCCCTCCCTGATTCCCCACTGGGATCCCCTGGCACGTATGTTGGCCATGCCGGAGTGATCCTGTTGGGGAATCTTAGGGTTGTTTCTGTGATGGGGTGAAGCCACCCTGTCACATCTGAAAACACCCCTTCTGAAAAGGTCCCTTGTCTGGCACTGTTGACAGCAGAAAAAATTGAAATTGAACACCTCTGAAGTTCTCCCCTACAGACTATCAGATGAATTACAATTGAACATCTCTCAAGGTGCAGCAGAATAATAGAAAAAATGAAATTGAGCACCTTTTGATTCCAGAATGCCAAAAGCAATTGGCTAGAAATATTTTAGGTTTCGCCTCTTCACCAACTCAATTAGATTTAAAGGATGCCAAAGTAAGACGGCACCTTTTCCTGTGCCAGCTAGGGGAGCAATTAATCGATGCACATATCAGACACAGAATTGCAGATACGCAGCATCTCACAAATCAGACAAAACAGGCATTGGCTATGTTGGGCTACATACCATACCAGGCTTAGCCACCTTTGCCCAAGAACTGTAGACTAGGGATGGGAAAACGCGGTTCAGAGGTTCGGAGTTCAGACTGAACTTGAATAGTTTGGTTGACCAAATGGAATGTGCAAACCGAACTCGAATTCAAACATTCAGTTCGGATGCGTTTAGTGAGTTCGGAATTGAATTTCCATTGGTTTCTATCAGCTGAAAAGTTTTTGTTTTTTATTATATGTGGCTAAAACTTGGGTTGCCTATGCATCTAATAGGAAACATTATGTGTACCAACTTTCAAAATGATTGGATAAAGCAATCTGATTGTAGAAGCGGTTGAGATATTGTATTTTGCAATATTCTACATATACATTCTTAGTTATAACTTCTTTGTCTCACATCTAATATAGGTGGATCTTGGCCCATTTATACCCCTTCCAATATTTACTATCTTTGCCAAATTTTAGAAGTATTGGAAAAAGGGTCTTGGTGGTATAAGCAATTATCATATAAATATATGTCTGACTATAACAACTTTTTATCCCACCCAGTGTACATGAAATTTTTCAGGGCTATATAATACACTTTCATGATCATCTCTGCCAAATATAAGAAAGATTTTATAAAGGGTCCCAATTTTATATTCCTGTACAACATATGTAGAGAAGGGGCCTATGCTTGGGATTCTCTGATGTCACTGTGGTATAACATCGGTTTGAGATGTGAATTGGGCAACAGAAATGTCAACCAAATATCTTCATTATGTGCTGGGACCATCCCAACATATCTCCCCTACTTGTTTCTGGGAAGTCAGAAACATCTCTTTAGGAAAGAGTCAATATTCTCTTGTGTCCTCTGTCTCAGTGCTGTAGGATGTGATTGTGATGATAATTGGCCAGCCTGGATGTGTTTAAACTATGTCTCCTGACTGCTGGGATGCTATCTCAGAAGTCCCAGTTATGTTGCTTATGCCCGCCACAGGGCCGCCCCCTATGCCCACCTCGAAACCACTACCAATTGGTCCTGTAAAGCTAGAAGCTTGCAGTAATGTGTTTGGCCATTGAATGTGTCTGTCAGTCTTTGGGGTTGCTCCACATCCTTCCTCCTACAGTCTCTCTCCCCCTGCCATGCAGGGTGCCTGCCTCTGACTGGCACTGAATATGCTGATATTCATCTGAATAATGATCTTCACAGGGACAACATCAATTGCTTATATAATTGGGTCCCTTTATCAAAATCTCCTGTACATTTGCTGAAATGACAGTAAAGGTATATGATACATTCTTGCCACAGATACCACAAATAAAATAGAATATCAAAATGTTACAGCTGGAAATGTATTTTGAGGTTAATGTCTTATAACCTTGGGACCCTTTATTCACTCTTTCTGAAAATTGGCAGAAGTATTAATCATATGGAGTGACATAATCTGCACAAGGTTCATGAATATTGGATGCAATATAAAGACGTTGTAGCCATGAATGTGTATGGAGCTTTTTTCTAAAATCGCAACATTCAATTGCTTCTGAAATCAGTTCCCTTTATCTAATAGTTTCAAAATTTGGTACATTTAGTGCACTCTATTGGGGGTACAATATCCATAAAATTTCATCAAAATTGAATAAGAAACAAAAATGTTATCGCCAGAAATATGTTCTTCAGTTTCTTCCTTTTCTTTCAAAAACCATATGTTATTTTCAGTTTCTGATTGCACCAAACTAAAGACCAAACCAAGACCGACTGAACTAAATAAGAATCCAAACTGAAATTTTGACACAAGCCACCAAACGGCCAAACATCCAAACCTGGTTCTGTTCACACATCCCTATTTCATATTCTCCTCAGCTGGGATCTGCCACTTCTCCATAGCTCTCTTGAAAGGTAGACAGGAACACCCTGAAATGGCAGGAAAGATATTTGATGCATTCTTGCCAAATATCCTGTAAACAGAATGGAATATCAAAATGTTACAGCTGGAAATGTATTTTCAGGTTAATGTCTTATACCCTTGGGACCCTTTATCTACCGTTTATGAAAATTGGCAGAAGTATTAATCATATGGAGGGACTTAATATGCACAAGTTTCATGAACATTGGATGCAAGATAAAGAAGTTGTAGCCATGAATGTGTATGGAGCTTTTCTTAAAATCACAACATTCAAGTACTTCTCAAATTGATTTCCTTTATCTAATCATTCCAAGAATTGGTACACCTAATGCCCTTCATTGTGGGTACAAGCTTCCCAAATATCATTAAAATTAAATAAGAAACAAAAGTGTTATAGCCAAAAATACTTTTTTTAAGTCTTCCCCCTTTATTTCAAAAACCAAATGTCATTTTCAGTTCCCAATTGCACTGAACTAAAGACCCAACCAAGCCTGACTTTATCCAATACCGAATCAGAACTCATCATTTGACCTGAACCACCAAACGGCCAAACATCCAAACCTGGTTCTGTTCACACATCCCTACTGTAAACAGAAAAATCTGGAGTAAATGTAAGGAATGTGGCAAGTTTGTTTGTAAAAGTCAACCCACCACTTTGTTGAGTTGTGAGAAATGCATTTAGGACCAAATGTCTGTAGATTTGTTTGATTTACAAATTAATCAGTTTTTACATTGAGTTTTTACAGTTTCGTATATTTTCTAAGCTGCATGTTGATTGATTTTAAAGGGTTAATATATTTTTTTATGTCTTTAATGGTTTTAATATTTTGCTAGATATATAGGTAATGTTTAATAAATCAATATTCTACAGTTTGAATAAAAAATTATGTTTGTAAACAAGAAATTGACTTTGGCTGGTTATTGGTTATGCACGTATGGTTCAAATATTCCCCATAAAAGAGATTGTCTCATGTGTGTATGTGTGTGTGTGTGCATGTACGTGTATGCATGCAAGGCATTGACAGTGAGGACAAAGTGATAAAAAGTAAAAACATTGGCCACATTTTTGTGCCACAGGCGAAAAACTGCTTGGGGTACAAATGTGCCCCATGAGATGTGATGTGTGATTTTTTTTTACAAAAAAGGGCAAGGATTAGAAACTTCTCTTATGTTTACTGGTAGAGACATAGGTAGCTAAGCAAAGAATAGTAGTAAAGCTGTCATTTTATTGTTTCACTTTAACAACTCTGGGGAGGTAGACCTACTGTCATACAGAGTTTCTGATCTTCTAAACTCCACAGGTCTGTCAATATGTCCTCCTGTAAAGTACCTAATGTCTGTAACACAGAAGATTCTACTACTGTGGAGTTCAGAAACCTTCCAGAGACAGTGTCCTTGTACAGGAGGGAAGTGAACAAAGGAAGAACATGGTTGCAGCTCTTATTATTCAGCCAACAAGATGATTTCCCAGAAATATCATCATCATCATCATCATCCTTTAATTTATATCCCGCACTCTTTCCGAAGACTTGAGGCGGCGTACAACAACATTAACACATTTGCTGAGGATCCTTTCCCACACAAGGGACCCAGCATACACAATATCACAGCTCAATAGATATTAACACAACCTCCCTACTAATACCATTTCTGACCATCCCTACAATCCGGCAATAGTCCCATCTTCTTAAATACCCTGCTACCACCAGGATATTCGGATGACTCCACCCCTCGCTCACCGAGAGGAGTCAGCGAACTCCACTTCTTTCTAATATAATACCCACCCTTCCCATACAACCCCAACAGAAGCCCACTTTGGTCCCACAATGGGCCAAGTGAACCACTAACATTATAAGAATAACTCAACATATCAAATTCTGGGTATTCCACGCAGGGGCCCAAAACAACAACATTCCTAACATAATAAACAATTTAAATATAACCACAAATAATTTTCAATAATCACATTCCCTATGCCTTAGTTTACATCCCACTCTATAGTCTACCCCGCAAAAACAAGGTAGGTCCCGCCCACTGCCAGCTCATTTCCTCCTACCCCCGAGAGGAACTGTACCACCTCCATCCCCCTCACACCAGGAGGAGGCGGCCCCAGTAACCCCACATCACTGGTCACTACTAACTCATATAGCTCTTCGCAATCTCCTAACTCCTTCCCCAGCCCTATCCACGTCACCCCACCATAGCACAATTCCCCTTTCCCCTCTTCTACATCCATCCAACCGTCCCTCTCCATAAATCCCCCCCCTCCAGGCCCCGAAGGGCCCCAAAGGGCTGCACCCTTTGGCCGCGGCCCTTTGGCTTGAGTACGCTGGCCACAGCCGCTGGGTCTTCCTTTAAGTGCCTACCAGCACTTCCAGTGTTCAGCGTGGGGGGAGAGGGCCAGCGGTGTGTGTCCAAACTGTCCAAAACCCCCGCACTTACACCACTTCTTTCCAGAGGTGCCCTGCTGGACCCCTCATCCATGGGAACAGCAATGGGAGCGGCAACGGCAGCACGGGAACAAGCCCCAGATGGTAAGTATATGCTACAGTGTAGCGCAGCCGCCAGGTCTTCCTTTAAGTGCCTCCCAGCACTTCCGGTGTTCAGCGTGGGGGGAGAGGGCCGGTGTGTGTGTCCAAACTGTCCAAAACCCCCTCACTTACACCCCTTCTTTCCACAGGTGCCCTGCGGGACCCCTCAGCCATGGGAACAGCAACGGGAGCGGCAACGGCAGCACGGGAACAAGCCCCAGATGGTAAGATCTGTGTGGGAGATAAGGGCACAACCAGGATAATCTTAAGTGCATCCCCCTAGAGCACACATTCACTGTTTTTCACCACCACCAAGGCTGCTTGCTTCCCAGAGGGAGTGATGTGCACTGCGGGAGAAGAGACTAAGGAGTGTAAGGCACAGGGGCAACAGCCACCCATCTGCTTGCACCTCACACTTCCTGTGACTTCCCCTACAACACATGCCACACCCCCTCTGGAAAGTTAGCAGTAGGTGAAGTGCTGTAAAGGTGGAAGGGGTAAAGGGAAAGATGGGACAGGGAATGTGTGTTCTCAGGGGCTGAAGGGTACGGCTAAAGGGTGGCTCAGAATTCATCCCCCTGCCCACACACACACAAACACAAAGAGAGATATTTCATCCCCCAGCTTTCACTCCATTTCTGCCACTAAATCCTTGCATTCACACCTGTCTTTGAAACACTCACATAAAATACATTGTTGGAGTTCCTGGGAGATTCAGAGCAACAATGCAGGGGCTTGCTAAAAACTAAGACTAGGCATGGAACTGAGGGACAATAAATCCTATTAAATGAGGCTAAGCCTTCATAAATTAAGTTAATTAAAATGTGGCTCATTTAATGTACTGATAGAAGTCAGGTGGTTCTGCTTTTAACTTCACTTTCTGATAGTTTGGACTTAAAAGTAGTCTTCAGTGACAATTAATGAGTCAGTAGAGAAGTCCGGGCTTACTGAACATGCAAACAAAGGGATATGCTCACCTGGAGCCTCAGCCAGGGAGATAGCATAGACAAGAGCTGAGACCAATATCCACAGCAAATATTTTATCGGATGATTTTGCCCACTTTGAATCAGGTCGGAAAAAGCAGATACAAACCACTGTTCAGCTCCTGCTTTATTTGCAGAAATAAGCATTGATGTCTGGTATTTCATGTGGGTTATTTTGGTCACTTTGTTTTGGTATTTCAGGATACCTTCCACTTCAGAATTTTGGATTCTTCATTTTGATACTGATTAGTGCTACCATGCACCAGACTGTTAGAAGGGGTGGTAGAGAGTATGCATGTGACTTTTGCTACCACTGACAATCATTTCTGTTTCCAGACCCTTTGCCTGTTTTGTTCATCACTGGCCCCTACTGCCTCTCTCTATGCTACATAGGAATCCAGTAGGAAATTATACTTCACTTACAATGTAAGCTAGGAGAAGGTCACAGAGTATTACCTGTGTGTACATGTATGTGAGGAGGTAATTTGGAGTGACAGAGCATCCACCCTGATTTTAGATTCTTGTTACATATTTGACCTCCTGCATGAGCTGGTATCTGCCAATCCAGTGACCATACTGGGGGACAGACCCATATCCCTCTTTTCCCTGGAAGCCTCCCAGGCTGGCTTCACACTGTTTGTCTTAGGAGATCTGACAGGATCATTGCCCAAGGTTGAATGGGTGTCTGCTTTGATTTTATTCTCAAGTATTATGAGCTTTTCCTGCAGGCAAAATTGAATTTCAGCATCTCGAGTGCATTTCATCCCAGATTCTGCATGCCACACAGGTGATGCCAGGAAAAGGCAGATACTGATTAATTCACAACTGACAGTCAAGCAAATGACATTCTCATCCTCCCAACACAGGAGGACTAGGCTGATAGTGTCTGATCTAAGCAGAAGCTTACTTTTCAAGGCACTTACTCAATTGTTACACCTCCTCCCCGATCAGAAGGAATAAAACTCATGTAGACAAGTACACCTTCAGAAAACTTTGCAACTTCTCCTTGGACCCCATTGCCCACCCACTTGTTCCAACCAGAATATCATTTACACCTCACCTCATCACATTGGGGGAGATCCCATGCCCCACATGCGCTGCATGCATCCTGCGTGCGNACAGTCCTGGGGAGGGTGTGACTGCCAACTTTGTTGTTTCCTTTATATTTCTGTGTAATTGTACTGTAATTTGTATTTTATCTGTTGTACTGTTGCATTTTGGATTTCACAGTACAATATTGTACTGTTTGTATTGTAGAGAGTGTATTGTATTTGCAGTGAGTTTGTATTGTAGAGAGTGTATTGTATTGTTGTATTGTAGAGAGTGTATTGTATTTGCATATTGTATTGTATTGCATATTGTAGTGTATTGTATTTGCATAGTGTATTGTATTGTATTGTATTTGTGTATTGTATTTGCGGTGTTGTGGTTTGCTGTAATTTCCCAGTTCCGCCGTAGTATAGTAAGGCTCAACTCTGTCACAGGGGAATTGTGTGAGAAGGCAGCTGTGCATTAGCAGAAAGGGGGCATTCCTTCAAGGCTGTTCCTTAATTGTGTTCCAGTGCAGCATTACTACAGGTGCAAGGAATGACACCTTAATATACAATGTAGATATTGGAAGTGTGGTATCAATTCTCCCCTTAGTCTTCCCTTTGCTAGACTAAACCTGATTGGATGGAAGTCTGGTATCAATTCTCCTGTTAGTCTTCTCTTTAGGGGGGGATCTGCGCATGTGTCATAAGCTTGCAGCTGAGAGTCGCCTGGGCTCTGGTCTCCCCGGCTCTAAAAGCAAGCCAAATTCCAAAAATAGAAAGAAAAAACACCCCAAACTGACTGGAGATGGCCAGCAAGAACAAGCCCCGGCAGAAAATAATGCAGGCAAACGCTCTTGAGCGATTTTGCCAAAAGAGCCAGGCCGTGGAGTCGAAGCTAGTGGGAGAGACCTGCACCGGTGAAAAAAAAATGGTGGCAGCAGCAGTGGCAGCGCGGGAAGCTGAAAGAGACCAGGCCTCTTCAAGCTCAGAAGGAGAAGAAGGAGAGGGATCAGGTACACTAAAAAAACTCCTTAAACAAATGAAAGAGGAGCTCAAGAGTGAAATGAGGCAGATTAGGGAGGCAGTGGAAGCAGGCAATTCAAAAATGGAGGGGATGGCAAAGAGGGTTGAGGTGGCTGAAGAAATAATTTCTGAACTTGGGGATCACTCTCTAACCACTCAAGAACAGTTAAATAAATGGAAAGGTGAGACTGCCTTTTTACTAGCAAAGTGCGAAGATCTGGAGAATCTGAGGATTAATGGGGTAAAAGAGGCAGGAGGGGCAGAAAAGATAAATGAAACAATATGGGCTTTACTGAAGGAAATTTTTCCAGAGGAGGGGCACTTCCATGCTGCTACAATAGACAGGGCCCATAGAACTTGGCGCCCTCCACAAAAGGCCACAGACCCACCTCGCCCAATACTGGTTAAATTCATGAGTTATAACATTAAGGAGGAGATCCTAAGAGCTGTCAGGGCCAAGAAGAAATTGTGCTTTCAACAGCAAGCTATTAGAGTGTTTCCTGATTATGCTGCTGAAACAGTGAAGAAGAGATTGAAGTGGAGCAAATACTTTGGGGAACTAAATGATAGAAATTTGAGACCAAGATTATTGTTCCCTGCAAAAATGATGATCTTTGTAAATGGGGAAAAAAAATCTTTGAGAGGATTTGGAGATCTTTTTGGCAGCCCAGCCAGTGGGGGCTATGGCAAGAGAACAAAGTTGAAAACTGTCTTCTTGAATCTCTACAGAACATCAGGAACTTGAAGTTAAAAAGAGCAAGTAAAGGAGAGGGATGAGAGCAAAGGCTGATCAAGGGAGCTGCAAAAAATGTTTAAATGTAGTATGGTTTAGAGGCAATGCTCAAAATCTTGGGCAGGAGGTAATGTAATTATGTTGGATGTGTGTTTGGCTAAAACTTACAAAAAGAATGCATAAAACAAGTATGATGAATTGAGCTGGGGAGGGAGAGAAGGGCACACTTGGAGCTTTTGAACCAGGTGTAGGCTCTCAGTGGATCCCTACCACAATCAGGGGAAGGAGGATGAGTGGACGGGATGGGAATCAGGGAAAGGGGGGGAGGAGGGAGGGTAAGAGTAACAGGGGGCAAGGGGTTCAAATTAAAAGGGATGAGACTGGGGAAAGCAGGGGTTCCTATAACAAAGTACGGTTAGTACAAAAGCGTGATTTTTCTCTGGAGGTGTGGCACTGCACAAAGGACTTGGAATATGAGGCAGCTAATCCACTGGACAAAATTAAAGAGGAAAGAGGGGGTCAGAACTGTAATCGGCTAAGAAAGGGGCAAAAACCCATAAATAACTGGGGGGGGGAAGTATGGCTAGTATTAAAATAGTCACAATAAATGTTAGAGGTTTAAATTCACCACAGAAGAGAAAGAGAGTGAGGGATTTCATGGAAGAACAAGGGGCAGATATTTTCCTAATACAAGAAACACATCTACTAGACAAAGACGTCCTCAGATTTACTAACTCTAAGATAGGGGATCTATATGCATCTTGCGCCAGAAAAAAAAAAAAGTGGGGGTTATGATAGGATTTAGCAAAAGAAACAATTTTGAGGTGGAAAAATGTATTAAAAATAAAGAGGGGAGATTCATCTGCATAATGGGAAAGCTGCAGGGAAGGTGGATGACAATTGCAAATATATATGCACCCAATGTGGGGAAAACAGTCTTCTTTAGAGAAACCTTCAAGAGAATAGCAGAAGTAGCCAAGGGATGGATTACAATTCAGGGGGATTTCAGTGCTACTATAACTGATCTAGACCATTCCTGCAGGGGGGATGAAAAGAGGGAGAGTAAGGAAATTCCCAGGCTGATGGAAAAATATGGTTGGGTAGACTTGTGGAGACTCCTAAATGGGACTGAGAGGGACTACATATATTTCTCTACGATACATAATAGTTACACACGAATTGACCACATGTTGACCAGTAAAATAGAAGCACATACAGGGAAAAAATGTTATATAATTCCAGTTGTATTAGCAGATCATAATGCGGTGGTGACAGTATTTAAAGATCCAGGTAGTCAAGGCCCTAAGTCATTTAATTGGAACCTAAATAGGAGTCTGTTGAAGAGGGGGAAAAACATAGCCCAGATACAGGAAAATATTGCAGAATTCTTTGCAATAAACACCAACTCTGTTCAATCTCCTGCAATACTTTGGCAGGCAGCAAAGGCGGTGATCAGAGGCAATCTGATTGCTTTACAAGCAAAAATTGTTATAGAAAAAAGGCAGAAAAAGAAGGAAACTTATGCTAAACTACAACAGCTGGAGGCACAAAATAAAATCTCCCACACACAAGCATTAAGGTTAGAAATAGTGAAAAAAAGGGAATTGATAAATGCTATGGAATTAGAATGGACAAAAGTACAACTCAGTAGAATAAAATTTCATTTCTACAAAAACAGCAACAGAGCAGGCAAGGCACTGGCTAAACTTGTAAAAGCAAAACAAAGGAAAGCACATATAGCTAGGGTGGTTGATAAAAATAACAAATGCTGTACTGAGCTCCCCCAGATAAAACAGACATTTTTAGATTACTATAAAGAAATTTATTCTACACAAAATCTGAATGAGATAGAAATTAGGAAATTTCTAGATGGAGTAGAGCTACCAAAACTAAATATAGATCAAGTAGCTTTCCTGAATGCTCCCATTATGGAAAAAGATGTCCAGGAGGCAATAATAGCTTCAAAAAACAATAAGGCCTCGGGACCAGATGGATTCCCGAACGAGTTTTACAAAACTTTTGCAAAAATTTTAGGGCCACACCTCACAATAGTATATAATAACATTTTATCAGAAATAGAGATGCCACATAACTTTTATAATGCGGCAATCACGTTGATCCCTAAGCCAGGTAGAGACCCGGATCAGTGCGGCAGTTATCGTCCCATTTCCCTGCTGAATGTGGATTTTAAGATCTTCTCTAAAATACTAGCAGATAGACTTAAAGCAATAAGTGGAGAAATTATCCATATAAATCAAATGGGATTCATCCCGGGAAGGCAGAGAAGAGATAACATTCGTAAGGCAATCAATGCGATCTATGCTTTAAACAAACAGCAAAAGCCTGCCATGGTAATCTCAACTGATGCAGAGAAGGTATTTGATTTTGTGGAGCCAAAGTTTTTATTTGAAACCCTGGGGAAGATGGGAGTTGAAGGCAATTTTCTGAAATGGCTTAGGGCTATCTACAAGAAACCACAATCCAGTCTACTAATTAATGGGGAGCTCTCAAAGCCTTTTTGGCTGCAGAGAGGGACTAGACAGGGGTGCCCTCCATTGCCCTTGCTGTTCAACATGGTCCTGGAAGTCTTGGCAGCAGCAATTAGACAGAACAAGAAAATAGAAGGGGTAAAAATTGGGGGACAAGAAACAAAGTTGTCACTGTATGCAGATGATTTACTGATATACATAACGAACCCTAGGGAGACACTGCGGAAATGATGTGGGTGATGGAAGATTTTGGGAAAATTTCTGGGTATTCAATCAACAAAGAAAAATCCTTTGCGATTGTGTTTGGAGAGGGGACTGAACAGGAGGAACAGTTAAAAAAAATGTCACCATTCCCAATAAGTGAGTCAGGCTTGAAATATTTATGGGTAACTCTAACCAAAAACACAAAAAAACGATATTCTGCTACTTTTCTGCCTATACTTAAAAAACGGAAAGAATAGGTACAACCATGGAAAAATCTGATGGTGTCGTGGTTAGGGAAGATCAATTTATACAAAATGATTGTGCTCCCCAAACTGTTATATAGACTGATGGCTATTCAGCTCCCAACTTCTTTTTTTAAATTAAGTGACGTGCTACTGCAGGATATAGTGTAGAATGGGAAAAAGTCCAGAATCAAGAAACAAGTGTTGACACAATTAAAAAAGAAAGGGGGCTTAAACGTCCCTGACATAAAGATATACCATATGGCGGCATCGCTGGTGGGGCTTTATGAGTGAAACCATGATGCAAAGGCGCCTGAGTGGACAACATTGGAAAAGGGAATCTTGGGGGTGAAGACATTAAAGGACCTAATAGTAGATCAGGGTAAGGTTCCCCGAGAGATAAAAGTAGACTATCCTTTTATAGGGAATCTGATTAAGAACTGGGAAAGTATAAGGAAAGAAATGGGGCTGACAGGGGAACTATCTCCCTTTACATCAATTGACTCTAAACAAATAAGAGAATGGAGTATAGCCCTAGAGATCAGAGCTGTGCTAAAGAAAAGGGGTATAACTAGAATGGAACAACTATACAGGGGAGGGGAATTTATATCTCCACAAAAATTGAAGGATCTGATGGATGAGAAAGTAAATCTTTTTCAATATCTACAGTTAAAAGGGATGGCTACCTCACCAATAAATAGGGCAAGTTTAAACAGAGAACCTTGTAATATAGAGAAGATCCTAATTGAAAGAAACAAAGCCCCAGACAGATTGGGCAGAATATATAAGGAACTTAAAGAAGTACTGTATGGCTCCTTGGTGGCTTATATAGAGAAATGGAGGAAGGACCTAAACACTCCCATAGAGCAGGAGGAGGAAAAGAAAATATATGAACAAATGTGTGATCTCCCTGGAGGTCAGGGAAATACAGGTGAAGCTAATTACCAGATATTACCTGACTCCAGAGAGAATGAAATTCGCGGATCCAGGGGGTAAACGTTTATGCTGGAGGGGATGTGGAGAGATAGGAATTTATAAACACTGTTGGTGGGATTGTGGGAAGGTACAAGTCTTCTGGAGCAAGGTCTGGAAACTAATTAATAAAGTAGCGGGGAAGGTGGTGCCTTTCAGGCCGGAAACAGCTTTGCTGGGTCTATATCCCAATACAAACTGTATGAAGCTTTGTCAGAACTCATGTAAGATCATTTGTCTAGCAGCCATAAACATCATAGCTAGGCACTGGAGATCGTTGGAGGATCTCACTATGGATGAGTTGCTTCACAGAATATGGTCATGTATACCATGGAGGGGTTCCATGCGGATCTTCATAATAAGAAGCAAGACTTTGAAAAAACTTGGACATCAGTTATAAAAGCCATGGATGAGAAGAAATGGACAAGTACGAACATTAAGGACATCTAGTTGCAAGAAAATATGTTTGAACTTTATTGAAATCTGGGTTAGTGGTACACCTCTAAGATGTTAACGGGGAACCTATGCTTTCTGATAACTTTTTTGCTTAATGTATAGGGTAAGAGAGTTGATGGATGTAACCAAATGACCAGTGAAGATTAACAGGCTAAACTCTATGGAACGGATTGTCGATGGTTGGTTCTTTGTTGTATCCTGTTTTGCAAAATAAAAGTTATATAAAAAGAAAAGAAAAAAAAAATGTATTCTCTTTACTAAGCTAATCACGAGTGTATTCCTTCAAAGCTGTTCCTTAATTGTATTCCAGTGCAGCATTACAACAGGTGCAAGGAATGATGCCTTAATATACAATAATGTAGATATTGGAAGTCTGGTATCAATTCTCCCCTTAGTCTTCTCTTTGCTAAGCTAAACACATGGCCTGTGGAATACTAGTGCAGCTGGTGTAGGAATGAAGAATCCTTACTGTAGGATGCATAGCAAGGGACAGTGATTTTTTTCAGTTGGGGGCCACTGAGCACTGAAACTTAGTGATTTGGGGAGCCAGAGCACTGAAATGAGGGCCAGTACCCCCACCAGTGGCAGTCTCCCCCCCCCTTGCTAGCCCCCCATAATATCCCACTCACCCCTGCAAGGCTGTTGAGGATATGAGTCTGGGGACTCAGCTCTGACAGGCCCCAAATCTGGTGCACTCTGTGCACCCCCAACCATGCCCCCCCAAGCCATGCCCCCTTGACCAGTTTCCGGCACCCCGGCGACTTTGTCGCGGGCACAGGGCCACTAAGACTGTATTCTCCCAGGCCACTTTGATGTCCCAATCCACCCCTGGTGCAGAGACAAAGGTCTCTTCAATTAAAGCAAGGGCGATGATATCAATGATAGTCTTCTGGCTGAAACTAAACATTTATAAGCAGGACAAATCCTCCCTCATTGGTTTTATATCAGGCAGGAGCATGGGATGGAGTACCTTGATAGAAGAAGAAATTTGTAATTTAGGCTTCTCAAGAGAATTCTTCTATGCATGTGATTACGCCAGGGCTATGACTATAGTTAAACGCAGAGTACTAGACAAGGATCTGCAAAGGACTCAATATGAAGTCAGGGTTCAGTATATTGCTCCAGAATATCATGCAATGCAACTGGAGGATCTGAACAGTAGCTAACTCTATACCTGGCAGGATCCCCAACTAAGATGCGCATATACTTTACTTCGCTTTCAGAATTTTCCATCAATGTTTATGGAAGGGTGGTACAAGGGAATGGATAGAACCTGAGAGTTTGCCCTCTGTGTAATCTTAGGGTTATTGAGGAGCTTGTTCATGTTCTTGTCTCCTGCCCAGCGTATGATAAAATATGCACTATAAGACTGAAGCCTTTAGCAAAGGATATAAATTCCTTCCCCCTGTTGGTTGCTTTGGGGAAGTGGGTGAACCCGAGGAACTCAGAAGAATCAAGAGTGGTGGCAAAATTTGGTTTACTGGTGATGTACATTCGCAACAAATTGTTGATTCCAAAATAGTGGCTTACCTGGTAGTATTATGCTTTGGTTAACTATAGGATGGTTCCAGAACCTTTAGCTGGAAATGGAGCTCTGTGTGGCTATGAAAGTACATTTTATGCTTGCTATTTTAGGCCTTTTGTATTTGTATTTTATTTAATTAAAGGACAAATTGTAATGACCGCTTGGTCACACAATAAATAGATGAGGAGGAGGAGGAGGAGGAGGAGGAGGATGAGGAGGATGATGATGAGGATTGATGATGATGGAGTCGGAACCACCCCAACAGGAGGCAGAGCCAACCCTAAAATTGCAGACTTACATGATCACCTGTCATAAATGCTGCAACTGATTCCTGCAAGGGAAAAGATACCCCAACCCATTTCAACTGTTATTAAAATGGATTAGAGAGAGAAATCCCACTCTGAATTTTAAAAAATAGCTTTATTTATATAGGCCCCCCTCCCTCCCAGTAACACACAGAACCCTTCAGAGAAACATTAAAATGCAGTAAAATAAACCATTTTAAACCCAACAAGAACAGTTAAAATGGCAGGGAAAAATATATGAACAACTTGAACCAGCAGACCATGGGACTCAAGACTAAAAAGGGTTTTCCAAGGGTTAACACTTGTAACAAAAGTGTGCCCTATGCTGTTTTTGTGCATCAAATAGTTCAATTGTCCTATGATTAAAGTCTGGGATTTCTTTAATCATCCAATTCTCTATGGACAGCATTGCTAATGCATTTAGTCTTTCCTCCAACAATGGGTATTTTTAGATGTGACGGGCCTCCCTTTTACCATGGCCCAGAATCCATTTAGGATCCTGGTCTAGAATCAGGCTGTCTGTCCTTTAGACGTGCCAGCCTGAATCTGCTCGGGGATTGGGGCGGGGGAGGGGCTGTGTGGCGCAATGTGTGACTGCACAGTCCTGCCCCCCTCCCACACGCTCCCCAGGCTGCCCACCCTCCAGGAGACAGGTGGGTGCNACTTTTTTGCTTAATGTATAGGGTAAGAGAGTTGATGGATGTAACCAAATGACCAGTGAAGATTAACAGGCTAAACTCTATGGAACGGATTGTCGATGGTTGGTTCTTTGTTGTATCCTGTTTTGCAAAATAAAAGTTATATAAAAAGAAAAGAAAAAAAAATGTATTCTCTTTACTAAGCTAATCACGAGTGTATTCCTTCAAAGCTGTTCCTTAATTGTATTCCAGTGCAGCATTACAACAGGTGCAAGGAATGATGCCTTAATATACAATAATGTAGATATTGGAAGTCTGGTATCAATTCTCCCCTTAGTCTTCACTTTGCTAAGCTAAACACAGGGCCTGTGGAATACTAGTGCAGCTGGTGTAGGAATGAAGAAACCTTACTGTAGGATGCATAGCAAGGGACAGTGATTTTTTTCAGTTGGGGGCCACTGAGCACTGAAACTTAGTGATTTGGGGAGCCAGAGCACTGAAATGAGGGCCAGTACCCCCACCAGTGGCAGTCTCCCCCCCCCTTGCTAGCCCCCCATAATATCCCACTCACCCCTGCAAGGCTGTTGAGGATATGAGTCTGGGGACTCAGCTCTGACAGGCCCCAAATCTGGTGCACTCTGTGCACCCCCAACCATGCCCCCCCAAGCCATGCCCCCTTGACCAGTTTCCGGCACCCCGGCGACTTTGTCGCGGGCACAGGGCCACTAAGACTGTATTCTCCCAGGCCACTTTGATGTCCCAATCCACCCCTGGTGCAGAGACAAAGGTCTCTTCAATTAAAGCAAGGGCGATGATATCAATGATAGCCTTCTGGCTGAAACTAAACATTTATAAGCAGGACAAATCCTCCCTCATTGGTTTTATATCAGGCAGGAGCATGGGATGGAGTACCTTGATAGAAGAAGAAATTTGTAATTTAGGCTTCTCAAGAGAATTCTTCTATGCATGTGATTACGCCAGGGCTATGACTATAGTTAAACGCAGAGTACTAGACAAGGATCTGCAAAGGACTCAATATGAAGTCAGGGTTCAGTATATTGCTCCAGAATATCATGCAATGCAACTGGAGGATCTGAACAGTAGCTAACTCTATACCTGGCAGGATCCCCAACTAAGATGCGCATATACTTTACTTCGCTTTCAGAATTTTCCATCAATGTTTATGGAAGGGTGGTACAAGGGAATGGATAGAACCTGAGAGTTTGCCCTCTGTGTAATCTTAGGGTTATTGAGGAGCTTGTTCATGTTCTTGTCTCCTGCCCAGCGTATGATAAAATATGCACTATAAGACTGAAGCCTTTAGCAAAGGATATAAATTCCTTCCCCCTGTTGGTTGCTTTGGGGAAGTGGGTGAACCCGAGGAACTCAGAAGAAGCAAGAGTGGTGGCAAAATTTGGTTTACTGGTGATGTACATTCGCAACAAATTGTTGATTCCAAAATAGTGGCTTACCTGGTAGTATTATGCTTTGGTTAACTATAGGATGGTTCCAGAACCTTTAGCTGGAAATGGAGCTCTGTGTGGCTATGAAAGTACATTTTATGCTTGCTATTTTAGGCCTTTTGTATTTGTATTTTATTTAATTAAAGGACAAATTGTAATGACCGCTTGGTCACACAATAAATAGATGAGGAGGAGGAGGAGGAGGAGGAGGAGGATGAGGAGGATGATGATGAGGATTGATGATGATGGAGTCGGAACCACCCCAACAGGAGGCAGAGCCAACCCTAAAATTGCAGACTTACATGATCACCTGTCATAAATGCTGCAACTGATTCCTGCAAGGGAAAAGATACCCCAACCCATTTCAACTGTTATTAAAATGGATTAGAGAGAGAAATCCCACTCTGAATTTTAAAAAATAGCTTTATTTATATAGGCCCCCCTCCCTCCCAGTAACACACAGAACCCTTCAGAGAAACATTAAAATGCAGTAAAATAAACCATTTTAAACCCAACAAGAACAGTTAAAATGGCAGGGAAAAATATATGAACAACTTGAACCAGCAGACCATGGGACTCAAGACTAAAAAGGGTTTTCCAAGGGTTAACACTTGTAACAAAAGTGTGCCCTATGCTGTTTTTGTGCATCAAATAGTTCAATTGTCCTATGATTAAAGTCTGGGATTTCTTTAATCATCCAATTCTCTATGGACAGCATTGCTAATGCATTTAGTCTTTCCTCCAACAATGGGTATTTTTAGATGTGACGGGCCTCCCTTTTACCATGGCCCAGAATCCATTTAGGATCCTGGTCTAGAATCAGGCTGTCTGTCCTTTAGACGTGCCAGCCTGAATCTGCTCGGGGATTGGGGCGGGGGAGGGGCTGTGTGGCGCAATGTGTGACTGCACAGTCCTGCCCCCCTCCCACACGCTCCCCAGGCTGCCCACCCTCCAGGAGACAGGTGGGTGCAGTGGCCAATCCAGCCACTGCGCCCAATCCCAGATCATGGCTGGGACCACAATCCGGGATCGGTGGAAGGTAACAGATGTTACTTTCTGTCGATCCCGGATTGTGGTTGCACTAACCACAATTCCGGAGGTGAGGCTGGCCTCATCTCCGGAATCATGGTTAATCTGATTCCTGCTGAAGGTTCTCTGGGGTGAACATCTGGTGGGAATCATTTAGACATTACAGGCCTCTCTTCCACCACAGGGGATTGACTGTGGTAAGAGGGAGGCCTGTAACGTTTGAAAATACCCATTGTGTTTCTGAGGAAAGTTTTTATTCTCTGGAGAGTGGAGAATGATCACTCAGATTCTACTGTCGTCATTGGAGTGGTCACAACAATTTTCAGCAATTTCACATTTTCTGCAAAGCAAACTTGCAGATTCTTGTCCAGAAGCTTGTGCAGCAATGTGGAAGGATCCTTCATTTTTCTGAATTCTTCCCTCTCATACAAGATGGAAAGCTCTGTCCTCAGTCTTTCGTTCTGAAGCACTGGGTAGGCTTCCACTGCCTCAGTTAATGCTTGCTCGGGAAAGGTCTGCTGATGTGCTTCAAACAAAGTCCCCTGTAATAATGTGAAATAATGTGAAATTATGATGTTGCATACTTCAACTGCAACTTGATCCAAGGCATCTGGGGAACTGAGATTGTTCTGGTAACTGAGAGCATAGGTCTTTAGTGGAGTCTCTGACTGTATTGATGCTCCTAATAAAATTCAATGTAAATCTCCGAATTGCTACCGAGTCAATGCCTCTTTGCTAAAGTTCACTAAAGAGGATATCCACATGAGGTATTATTCTGTGGAACAGAAACAAGAAATACAGGAAATCCCCATCTTCTTCCAGCATCTGAATAAATCCCCTGGTCTCATGAACAGCACTTGTATCATAATTACAAGATCTTATTCCCTGGAAACATTTGATGAGAGTCTCTCAACGCGTAAAGACCACATTCACCATCCGGATGTTGAAGTTCCATCACGTTGCAACTGCTCTGGGGAGCCCCCTTTTTACCACTGCATCCAGAACTTCAGTCCTTTTTGGAGAATGCGAGAAGAAAGATGGGAAGCCAGACAGATCTGTGAAAAATACTATCAGTGCCTTTATTTGGGACACTGCTTGCTGCATTACAAAGTTTAATTGATGGACATAACAATGAACATAATGTGCATTTGGGTATTTATCCTGTATCTTTAATGTGGACAAGTGCACATTAATGTGGACTTGTCCATTAATGTGAACAAGTGCAAAGAGATGCACTTTGGGAAAAATAACCCAAATTATGAGTACACAATGCTGGGTACTAAGCTAGGAGTTACCACTCAGGAAAAGGATCTGGGACTGATTGTGGATAATACACTGAAATCCTCAGCCTAGTGTGCCGCAGCGGTCAAAAAAGAAAATAGAATGTTAGGAATTATTCGCAAGGGAATAGAGAACAAAACTGAGGATGTCATAATGCCTCTATACAAATCAATGATGCAACCGCACCTTTAATATTGTGTGCAGTTCTGGTCGCTCCAGCTCAAAAAAGACATAGTGGAACTAGAAAAGGTACAGAGAAGAGCAACAAAAATGATCCAGGGTATGGAACAGCACCCGTATGAGGAAAGGCTTGATAGGTTGTGGCTTTTCAGCTTGGAAAAGAGACGACTGAGAGGAGATATGATAGAGGTCTATAAAATCATGAGTGGTCTGGAACTTATAAACAGGGAATGGTTATTTGCCCTCTCAACTAGTACTAAAACTAGGGGACACTCCATGAAACTCACAGGTTGCAAAGTAAAATCCAAAAAAAAGAAAGTATTTTTTCACTCAGCGTACAATTAGATTGTGGAATTTACTGCCAGAGGAGGTGGTCAAGGCCAGCAGTATAGCTGAGTTTAAAAGAGGTTTGGACAACTTTCTGGAAGATAGGTCCATTAGCAGCTATTAGCCAGATAGTAAAGGGTTTTGTTCCCCACTCCTGTCGGGAGCCTGGGGATGACCCACAGGGAATGGATAGCATGGTGATCTGTAGGGTGCTTCTCCAAGGCCCCCGTGATTGGCCACTGTCTGAGATAGGATTCTGTGCTTGATGGACCATTGGTCTGACCCAGTATGGCACTTCTTATGTTCTTATGTTCTTATCTTCTTTTGGACTCCCTCATGCTGACCATGCATCATGCTCGCACAATCATTACTTTGTGCTATGAGTTTTTGCTTGTCCACATCCTCTGTAAAAACAGCATCTAGTTGTTGAAGTAAAGCTGCAGCAACTGTTTCAGCACGAGATTCTGGCAGCTGTGTGAATCCATAGAAGCGTTCAACAGTTGAGCCATCGCCATCAATGTACCGGTAAATTGATGCAGGGAGTTGCTCCATCTGACTCACCTGCTCGCTGCTGGTGCGGGGGGGGGCTTGTCTTCACGCCGCCGCCGCCGCCGCTCCCATCACCACCTGCCTTGCTGCTCGCCGCTGGGGCCGCCGCCGCCGCTGCTTCGTCCCCGCAGGATACCTGCGGGGACAAGAAGAAAAACTGTGAGTTGGGGGTCGGGGGGGAACGCAGAGGGCAGCCACGTGGGCTGTCCTGTCCCCTCCCCCCCACCCGGAAGTAGCGGGGGCTATAAAGCCCACAGACAGCGGCTGGAGCCGCAGGCTGCGGCCGAAGGGCCGCGGCCAAAGGGCGCGGCACTTTCGGGGGCACTTTGGGGGACTGCAGGGGGTGG
>QEPC01015736.1:4411913-4429764 GCA_003113815.1 Sphenodon punctatus | reverse complement strand
ATTTTTAATCCCCCACCTATATATTGATTTATGATTATATACTGCCCTGTTTTATTGATATATTTTATATTTGTATTTTAAAATGTTTTAAATTGTTTTATTGTTGTTAACCGCCCCGAGCTGCATGGCAGGATGGGGCGGTATAAAAATCTATTAAATAAATAAATAATAAATAAATAAATAAATCAGTAAACTTTGGGGGGGTATAGACACAGCTGTGGTGTCATCAGCCTGGATGGTCACAAATTCAGTGATTTTTAACTGCTGAATAATAAAATCCCTAGCCACTGTAAGCATACAGTCAAGCAGTTCATTCTGAATAGCTTTTGAAAAGTCTCTGAAGACGGTCGCACTCTGCAAGTGCTTCTCCAGCGAAGAATCAATGGTAGTCATCAAGTTGACCTAGCCCCAAAACATCCCTGGATTGAAAGATTCCTCGGTTTCATCATTCCCTCGACGTGCTAATTCGAAAGCACCACAAAACCTTATAAAATCAATTATTTTTCCAAGTATGTACCTATTGTGTTCAACTTCCTGGTTATGCTTTCCTATAGACAGATGGTAGCCTTCACCGATTCTGCGATGTTTGTGGTGCCCAACAATGCCAACTTTAGGCAGCTCTCAATGCGAGTTTTGCTTTCTTCATGCTTCTTGGTCTTTTCACCGAGATGCTTCATGTCTGTCACTCCTTTCTGTGTCCATGGTGTTTCACCCCCAAACAATAAACAGGGAAAGCAGAACAATGCATTTCTGGTAGCACAGCCACATAGCCAGTCCTTTCACTCGTACCATACTCTGCTAAACCTCCATGTATAGTCTTTGCCTTTCTCATGTGCAGCTTGCTCGATATGTAGATCAGGACAATCAAATCCCAGCTCCTTCACACGACACTTGTCAGCAATATCCAGTCTTGAAAATGAGGAGGTTGAGAGTGCATCTACGGTTTTCATTTTCAGTAGCTGTCCTCACTGCTTTTGTCCTGTACAATAAATATTCACATCACAAGTACGAAAGGGTACAATGCAGAGAGCTCCAAGTGGTCACATCAAAACATTAATGAACCAAGTAATCAAAGCAATGGGGACTCAAGGAAGACAGTACAAAAAATATCTAGCCACAGCTTTCTTTTACAGCAAGTTTGAAAAAAGAAAAAAGAAAAAAATCCACCCCTTAAAGGCAACCCAGTGCAAAACCAAGACTGGAGGACTATGGGGATGGAAGTTGGGTAATTTTATTGGAGACCTTTTTAGAAAATTAGATTTTACAGGTTTATAGTTAGGGATAGGGATAGGGGATAGCTTTATTTGTTGTTAGCCACCTGGGCCGTAACAACCATTTATTTTATAGCTATTTATTTTAATATTTGATATGGTTTTATGTATTTTATTGGGTTTTAGCTGCTCTGGGCCACTGTGGTAATGGGAGTGGGGATCAAATGTAAGAAATAGATAAATACAAATAAATAAGACACCAGATTTTTAAAATTTTACATTAGCTTTGGAAAAACAAAACAAAACAAAAAAATGCACAGGCGGCAAGATACCCCCAGAGCATTCTAACTGAAATGAAAGCCATGCAAGATTAGTTCCACTAAGCCACATTTAAACCCCAAAATACAATTTTTTTCATCTCAGATTAAGGATTAGAATGCAAACCAGGGAGACTTTCTCCCATTAACCGTGACTGAGATTCAAACCCCAAGCCACAAATTTCATTCATAATAATCTTTTTTAAATGACCCAAAACACAGACTGTAAAACACCTCAGTCCAGTTACAGTACATGCCAAGTGGGGAGAATTGAAACTAACATTTAGGGAGGCCTAGTACCACTAAACCATGACTGGACTGTGATTAAAGCCCAAAGCCAGGGTTATTTTTACATCAGATTCATGACTGAAATGCAAACCAGGAAGAGTTAGAATTTCTCCCATTAAATCATGGGATTCAAACCTAAAAACTCCATGGATTTAATTCACATCAAGCTTTAAAAAAGCCCCCAAACACAGACACCCTTGTAAAGCACCCCAGTCCAGTTGTACATGATGTTGAGGAGGATTGACATGCATTCTAACCCATGCAAGATTAGTTCCATTAAAGCCACTGATTAAAACTCATAAACCACCATTGTTTTTACATAAGATTAAGGACTGGGAAACCCCACAGTTTTCATTCACATAAAGCTTCAAATAAATAATTTATAAACCCCAAACACAGGAAGAGTAAGGACCAACTCCTTAAAGTCACTGCAGCTATTGGCTCTGGATTCCAGGTTTCATCAGGGTGCTTGTGACTGTGATATGGGGAAGCTAGTCATCTGCTCCACCACCCCTGCCCTGAAGTATTCTCACCCACCCTCTTCTGTCCCCCCAACACACACACGCAGCAGAGGGTGGGTGAGACTACCCTTACCATCAAAAACTAATATATTTTCCAAGTGCAAAAAAGTAATTTGGATTTTTCAACAAAGGGAGGGGGCTTTTTTGACTTGTTAGCTTTATTTGCCTTGTGAGCTGAGGAAATTCATAATACATTTGTTTCTGCTGCCAACTACAGAGTGCTGCCGAACTCCCTGGGGCCCATTATGTGGTAGTGCATAATGGCCATCACCCTTAAGCGAAATGGTGGCAGCCAAAATGATGTTGCCACCATTTTGGTTAATGGCAGTGGGCATTTTATGCTCCGCCAGGGGGTGTTTTGTGCACGTGCAAAATGGCTGCTGCCCTTAACCAAAATGGCAGTGATAGCCCCAGTGACTATTTTGCACATGTGTGGTGCAAAGCAGGGAACTCAGTAATGCGCTGCAGCATGGGGGACTGTCAGGAGGTCTCCCACAGCAGCCGTGGAGTTTAAATCAAGTCTTCTAAGACTGGTAAGTACATGTCAGGTCCCTGGGGGTGAGGATTAGGAGAAAACTCAGTTCAGTTTTCCACTGACTTTAGTGAGAAAAATTTCCATTGATTTCAATGGGATCTGAATCCAAACCCTAATGGATCCGAACCACTACATGCCGGGGCTCGGGGGAAGGGGAGGATCCATAACTCCAGAGCTGTAACTTGCACAGATAGAGTTCAGATTGGTTTGGATCAAGCTGTAATAGGCCATTTAGGCCATTAAAGATTGATCCAAATCTATAATGGACATCCCTTATAGCTACTAAGAAAACTACCCTAATATACATAGCACAATCAAGGTAAAGAAGGGATGTTTAGAAAGATAGGGATTAGGTGAAAATCAGGTATATTAACATTAGTGGATATCTTAACTGGTATATTTCTGGCCAGAAACCAGCTGAAATTAAATAGGACCAATGGAAAACTACCTAGAAGGCAGAAAGGAGATAAAAGAATGAGAAAAGATCTGAAAGAAGTGAAAGAGAAAAGATGGGGTAAGAATAGAGAGAAGTAGAAGGTGAATGAAAACAGAATAGAGAAAGGGAAGTCTTAGGGAAAGGGAGATGGATAAAACCTCTGTGAGGTAGGAAGAAAAAAGCACAGGAGGAGACACAGAGAGAAAGATTAGGTTAAAGGAGCATAATATCATAAAGACATATTTTAAGACTTGGGGTCTGATTTTTACTGCTTGCAAAATTGCCTTTTCAGATAACACACATGAATGGAATTTATAGTGTTTCATTCTTTAATACAAACCATGCTTCCTGCTTTTATCAGCTCTAGCCCGCATTTGTTACAATATTCAGTCCATTTCCCTCTCAACACATTCATGGCAAAAGCTTTTTGGACAGGAAAGGGAAAGAGGGAAATACTTAAAACCTATGTAACAATACAGACCTGGACAAGCTCTGAAAATTGTTGAACATTATTCCAAATAACTTCCCTTGCTATCTCTGTCTCCTGTGACAGAATTAACTGCATGGCACTCATTTTACAGTGTATTCTCATCGGTTCAATCTCTGTGGGAGACAGCACCGACAATATTAATAACCCACTAAAATGGAGACTTCTATATCAAAAATACGCTATAAAAGAAGTTTTAAGGAGTCAGCAAAATCAAATCAGACTTCCAATAGGAAGTTTAAACTGTCGGCAAAATAGAACCAATATTAACCACCCCTTTCAAACTTTCCCGGCCTCTTACGTGTTAGAAAGAAATCATTTCTCTACCTTTCAGTCCTTCTATCCATGCCAAGAATGGTCTCAAACTACGAAATACATTTCTTTGTGTTGTATGGAACCGAATCTATCGTAACCTGCTGTCTGCCATCTGAGTTCTGTAAACGGAAAGAATTCTCATTCCTCGAGGCCCAGATGTCACAAATTGGGCCAGATCCCCAGCTGCTTTAATCATTATAGCTTCACAGACTTCAAAGAAGCTGCAATGATTTCCATCAGTCTGAGAGCTGGCCCTTTGTGTTCAGATGTATCCTGCTGACAAGGAGACCCTGACACACAGACCAGACCCTCTCATGAAGACCTTACTTTTGTTCTTTTCTTTGTCCTCCTGAATATATACCAGTGGGTCACTCTGGCTTGAAAGCATATTGTTGCTCTTTGCATATTGAAAAATTAGGATCCTGCTCTGCTCTTGCTTAAAACTTTTTAAAGGAGGAGTAATACAAGCAAAGTCAGTGTTGTTACTCAGATTTAAAACCAGAGCAACAGTAAAATTTACACATGAAATAATGTAAGCCGTTGAGTCTTTTTATAAAAGGGTTTTTCTTCATGGAGAATGATTGTGTTCCCTTATTCCTCACATCATTATCAAAGCATTGCAGAGGTCCCTGCTGTGCCTTATATAAGAAAAACTTCTTTCGGGATAGTTGCCTGCCCCATGGCAGATATTAGTTCCAAATAAACTTGGAAGTGAGATACTTAGGAGTTCAGTCTGGTTTGGCATGTTGAGAACCATATAGAAACATAATTAGTGCTAATAACTGTAGAGCTGAAAAGAATATTCACAGTAAATATAATCTCTGACAAATTTACCCACATCAATTTAGGTCCAACAAAGAAGATACAATTAGACTCTTTGCTCCTGCTTTGGCAGATATCCTTTTTGGTCATTCTATTTATTTTGGTATTTCTGTTATTTAGGTCAGTGTTTCAGCTATTGAAATGGTATTTTGGTACTATTGGTGCTGTGCGAATTAATATGCAATAGTGTCACAACCCAGGTCTTAACCCTGGGGTTTCTAAAGCAGTGGCTAGGCCTGTAGCACCACTGCTTCACCTAGCCTCAGGCCCAGCCACTCCCTCCAAGGGCATCTCTGGACACCCCCAACTCCTGTCTTTCTCCAGGCTCTATCATGGGTGCACCCACATGAGCTGTGCGGGCCCGATCCCCCGCATACCCCATGGCAGAAAAGTGCAGCTGCCACACTGCGGGGCCAGCATGGAGATAAAGGCAGATGATATGCCTCCCTTCCCCCCCCCACCATGGGGAAGCCAGGTAGGTGGGCCTCTGTTGGAAGTCCCACCATGCCTTGAGGTAGTCCCACCCACCCTTCTCCAGCTCGCCAACTATCTCATCCCCACCCTGACATGACTGCATATGCCTGGTGACAGCTCCCACTGTTGAAAGCCCCATGGCAGGTGTTGCTGTGTGGCAGGACAGATGGGGACCATCCCCACAAGTGGCAGATCACTACCGCTCATTGGGCAGCCTTACCCCAGTTTGGATAAGGCTGCTATGCGCTGCATCCCTGGCCTTTTTCTGAAGACTCAGGACGTAGTATCCAGTTGCCCGTCACACCACGCAGCAGGGTGAACATCTGGACTCTGGAGGCTGCCAGCTCACAATGCACTGCATCTCTGGGTAATAGATTAATGTGGGTTAAGGTAGCCCAAACTCCAGTAAGTGTCTCATATAGTTTTACCTCATGTCTCCCAGCTTCCTGGTTGGCTTCTGGCCAGAATATAAGCTGGCCAGTGTTAACAGACAGCTGGGTGGAGAAACTCTCTTTTCCTCCCCCACTTTGCGCTCTTGATCCGTGCCCTGCCTCATTTCAGTTCTGTCTATCCTCTTGCATTCAGGAGAGGCAGAATTGTTTTCCCCTCTCTGATCCAAGTCTCCTGCCTCTGATTCTGTCCCTGCACCCCAACCCCACATCTGCCCACCTCCTGGCTAATACTCACTCCACAACCCGTACAAATAGCCAAAACAAAGTAACTGCAATAGCAAAATGTCTGACCCAAATATCTGAAATACTGAAATAAACAAAGTAACCAAACCGGTATAGCCAAATATGCAGATATGTGAATATCTATTTTGATCGCAACTGTTGTTCAGATGTTTGAAGAGCTATCTGAATAATATTTGTGAATATCAAATCCATTATTTGTTTCTGCTCTAATATTTACAAGTGTGGTTCCATATGGTGTTTGAATTTCAGATGCCAAAATTATAGAGTCATCTGGCTGTTGGTATTTTAGTGGTATTCAATAGGCCTGCACTGAATATTTTTAAAAAATATTTGCGAGTATTTCTGAGGGTCCAAGGACCAGTCCTGAGTGTTCAGGCTAGTCCAAGGACCCTTGTAGAATACTCAGGCAATAGAAGGCACTCAGGAGTAAATTACTCACCCTCAGGAGGGGGTCTGGCAACCTGTGGCTTCCTCCAGGGCTGGCTAAGTTTTTTAAAAGCATGGGGAAGCTGGGCATGCTCAGAAGGGCCAAATGGCCCCTTCGGAGCATGTGCAGACTTTTCCAAGATGGTGCCTGCAGCGTGCTAACTCTGCCAAAGCCATCTTGGAAAGGATATATATAAGGAGCTGTCCGAGTCAGATCAATGGTCAATCTTAGCCTAGTATTGTCACAATCTGACATGGCAGCAGGGTTTCAAATCCAGCTCTCCAGTGTCTCCGTCAGAGGCTTTACCTAGACATGTTACCTGAGACCCTTCAGGACCCTTGGCAGAGACCTCACCCAGGTGTGTTACCAGAAATCCTGAATTGGAGATGTTAAGGAGTGAACTTGGGACCTTATACATGCAAAGCATGCACTCTACCATCTGAGCCATGGTGCACCCTGTGAGCATGATCTGAGCATGCTCAGAAAGGGCCATTCAGCCCTAATGAGCATGCCTATTTTGGGGGGGTTTGTTTTAAACTTTCCCGGTCCTGGAGAAAGTCATGCATCATTGGACTCCCTCTGGAGAGTGAATACCTTACCCCTGAGTCCCCATTAGACCCCCACTCCCTTAAGCACCCCACCCCTGAGCACTTTCTAGGCCCCATAATCCCCTTCCTTGGTCCCCGCAGGCCTATTCTCTCCCTCCAGAGGGGGCGAGGGAAGGGGGATCAGGGGTGTAGCACCCGCAGTTGGCTGTACTCAGCAGAGGTTTTCTGAGGACTGAAGTTTCAGGGGCCCATTCTCAGAATTTCGGATCTCAGAAAATTGAAGTGAGTCCATGAGTCCTCTGTGTTTTCTGAGGAAAACTGAAGACCAAGTTGCAGCACTAGTATTCACATGGGCCCTAAGCCATCAATTCCTCAATTTTTCCAGGTTGCTCCCCAGTAGAGCAACCTGAAAAAACTTCCCCAAGCTTTTGAAATTTCCCTATCTATTTAGGCAGATCCAGTTTCTTGTAAATCCATTTAGCAACACAAGAATTTGGCAAGACAGTGCAACTGCAAGACAGACCCCACTTGTGGTCCTGACTTGCATTGCTACTCAACCATTCAAAAAGCCTTTTGTCATACAGACTCAGCAATCTCCCAAACAGAATGTTCTTTCAGATTTCCCATTTGTGGCTTGTAGGGATGTGAGAACATGGTTCAGAAGTTCGGTATTCAGACAGAACTCGGTCTGTTCGGATGACCAAACCCGAACCAGCCAATGTTCCTCCAGGGCCACCAATGTCCCTCATTGTCGAGGTGATCCTCAGTAGTCCAGGGTTGGTGGATCCCACCCTCGCTGCTAGAGACAGGGTCTGATCCCCAGGCAATGGCAGAAGGGAGAGGAGTAGCAGCAGCAGAAGCAGCAGCAGCAGAAGCTATAGGGGGCACAGGGAGAGTGGCAGCAGCATGGTGGGCAGTCAAGCCTCAGGGTCCCAGTACTTCCCTTCACGGGACATAGAGGCAGAAGAAGACACTAGTCCCGTGGAGATGTCTGGAGCTGAGGCAATGGCTGTCCCTCTCAGAGCTGTGTCACCACCAAGTTTTGCACCTTCCAGCAGCACTGGCAGTGGTGCATCACCCAGTGTGGACCAGAAGGCAGGAGGGGGCTAAAAATCCTCTGTGTGGGCACATTTCAAGCTTGTGCATGTGGATGATCTGAGGGAGGTGCAGTGCACTGTGTGCAATAAGGTGGTGAAGTGTGGGCAGCTGCTCAACCTTGGGACAACTGCCATGGCGAGGCACCTGAAGGAATGCCACAGTGCTCTGATGCTAAGCGGGCACGCAGTGGATGCCAGCTGGTTCCCAACTCCAGCAGCCATGCTGGCCAGTCGTCCGCCTCCGTCAGCGGGCAAACGTCCTGCACCAACAGATGCCTCTACCAGCAGGAGCACTAGTATTCCTAGTAGGGGGGAAGAACATCAGCAGGATCCTTGACAGCAGCGTCAGTCCACCATGGAGGATCTGGGGTGGGGGCAGCTGCCAAGGCCATCAGCAGCTGGAGGGCAGCGTGGCTTTCAAGTGAAAACCACATGCCTGCTGGGCGAAATGATTGCACTCGATGGGCAGCCCTTCTCCATAGTACAGGACATGGGCTTTAGGCAGCTGATTGAGTTCCTGGCCCCCCAGTTTAAGCTGTCATCGCTTACCACCCTGAGTTGTCATGTGGTGTCAGACCTGTACACGGCTTTAAAGGAGCGGGTGAGGGAGCAGCTGGTAGGGTCTGGGGTGTCACCATACACTTCACCACTGACCTGTGGTTAAGCAGAAATGCGCAGCATGCATACCTGGTGGTGATGGAACACTGGTAGCAGGACCCAGAGGCAGCTTTTAGCAGTGGCAGGAGGGGTCCCGAAATGGTATAGGTGGGCCCTGCTTCAGGCACAAGTAATGGACAGCCCCCAAACTTCTGGGAACATCGAGGCAGCCCTGACAATCATGGAGAGGGAGTGGGTCATGCCAGATGCACCCTTCACCAAGGGATGTGTGGTGATGGACAATGCGGCCAATATACTGAAGGTAGTCTATGACGGTGGCTTCACCAGCATCCCTTGTGCTACACACACCCTCCATCATCTGGTCAGGGACTCTCTGGGCTTGGGATTAGTGAAGGCACCCTTATCTCCCTGATAGAGCGGGGAAGGAAGCTAGCCGGGTTCTTTAACTGGAGCGTGAAGGGCAGCGACCTCCTCTGGGCCAAGCAGGCCAAGCAAGGATCCCCCGTGCACCAGCTGATCCAGGATGTCTCCACATGCTCAAGCGACTTCTTGATCAGAAATCTGCCTTACATTAGGTTCAACTGGTGACGGAGAGAGGGGCACCTTCAGGGTACGATGGGGTGGAATGGGAGTTATTGGCTCACACGGTCTTTGTTCTCAGACCATTCCTGGCCATGACGGAGTCCGTCAGCTCTTCCACAGCCACCATCAGACAGGTGACCGCTCTGGTCCAGAGTCTCCTCAGGAGGCTGGACGAGATTCTCCAGGGGTGGGATTTTTGCCCTGAGGGCAGGAAGCTGAACGATGAGGCAGTTAACCTGGCATGGCAGTTGAAGGCATGGTTTGACCAGCTCCTGCAGTGGGAGGAATATGTATTGGCAAGAATACTGGACCCCAGGGTCAAGGGCAGCGTGGCATGTCGACAGCACTCTATGGGCACTGGAAGGGTGAGCTGGTGGATAGGGTCTGGAAGGCAGAGCAGGCTATGCAGCAGAATGCCCCTGGGGATGGTGGGAGTGGGATCAGCCACCCCTTTCAGTTGGCAGAGTCTATCCCTGCCCCCAGCCCTAGCAGTAGTAGCATCAGCAGCAAAATGAGCAGCAGCACCACCCCTATTGCCAGCACCAGCAGCTCCTATATTCAGGCCACTCTGGGGAGCATGTGGTCCTCCACAATAGGGCAAGCAGCGTGGCTGAGGGCAGTGGTGGAGGTGGTGCCCAGGCAGAGCTACCGGAGGGAGTACGACGGTGCCTCAGCAGCCATGCACCAATCCCAGGAGGAGGGAGCCATGCATCAATCCCAGCAGTGATCCTGTGGCCTACTGGGATGGCAAGGCCAACATGTGGCCAGCCCTGTTGAAAGTGTCCATGGGTATATTGTCCTGCCCACCAACCAGTGTCCCCAGTGAGAAGGTGTTCTCCATGGTGGAGGATATTTGCTCTCTGCACCGCCTGAGACTGGGGGCCAAGTTAGTGGAGCAGTTGTTGTTCATCAAGGTGAACCTTCCGCTGCTGGGATTCCCCGAGCTGCCCCTGAACAAGGATTGATCGTGCAGTGGCACACGTCATCCCATGCCAGGGGAAGTTTTCAGACCGGGCTCCTCCTGAATCTGGGCTACTGCTGCTGTGCTGAGGTGCTGTCCCTCCCTCCCAATGCCTGGTGCCCCCCTCTCTCTCTCTCCCTCTCTCTTTCTAACTAGATGGCCTCGGCCACCTTATCTGACTGACCTCATGACGCAGGGTGGCATTGGGAAACTGGCATTGGCCTCCAACTAGATGATCTCGGCCCACCTATTTGACTGGCTCTCTCTCTTGCATGTGTGCTGCACAGTTTTCACCAGCCTCTCTGAGTACCCTGCCAAGGTCCCAGCCTGCCTACCTTACTGCCTCTGTCATGACATGCTGCCTGTCTGCCCACCCAGGTTTCCTAGCTCAAAGCCTGCCCCAGCCCACCTGCCTTCCTCTCAGGCCAAGGTGCCTGTCTGCCCGCCTAAGTTGCCAAGCTCAAAGCCTTCCCCAGCCCACCTGCCTGCATCTCATGCCATGCTGCCTGTCTGTCCACCCAGGGTGATGTGCCTTACTGGCCTGGTAATCCCGTTGCTGATGTCTGCTGGTTCATGGGTACTCTGATCTGGCAGACTGGCAAATCCAAATGTGCCCACACAATCCTGCTGCTGATGTCTACTGCTGTATGGGTCTGGGAGCTCTTCCCTGGCAAATCCTACCATCCTGGCTGCATGGGTGCAGTGCACAGACAAATCCTGCCAATGCCGCCTCTGCTGTGCCACGGGTTCTGTGCCTGGGTAATCCTATGTCTGCTCCTACTGCCAATGCTGCCTCTGGGCAATACAATGTCTGCTGCTGCTGTCAATGCTGCCTCTGCTGTGCCACTGCATCCAGAAGCTGCCACTGTAGCCCCAGGACCCAACATCAGAGTTCTGGAGCCGTCATTCCTCGCACAGGGTGCTGTCATTCCACCGTATCAAGAAGCAGCCACTCCAGCCCTGGGACCCACCGTCAGGGTTCTGGGGCCTACTTTCCAGGCAAGGAGGGATGTCATTCCACATCACCCAGAAGCTGCCACTCTATCCCCAGGACCCACTGTCAGGGTTCTGGGGCCCGTCATTCTGCTCGAAGACAGCCATTGTTCAACTGCATCAAGAAACAGCCACTCCAGCCCCAGGACCCAATGTCAGGGTTCTGGGGCCTATGTTACTGGCAGGGAGGGCTGTCCAATACCTAGAAGCTGCCACTCTAGCCCCAGGACCCACCCTCAGAGTTCTTGGGCCTGTCATTCTGCTCACAGGGCGCTGTCATTCCACCTTCTAAAGAAGCACTCACTCCAGCCTCAGGACCCACCCTCAGGGTTCTCTGGGGCCCTGTCATTCCGCTCAAGGGGAATTGTAATTCCACCTTTTCTTTATGAGTTAGCAACCTGCTGTTCATGGCGAGAAAGTCTCCCCATTGTTAGGAAAGAAGACACAATTCCACCTATGCTGTCACCTGCACTATATGGCCAGAGAGAGAGAGAGGGCAAGAGAGAGAGGCTCCCAGCTAGAATGAGAGAGATGGGGGCTGAGGGGGAGAGGTATATCCAACTCAAGCTGCCTGCCACCTGTCAGAACCAGCTAGAGCTCTCATCTGTGCCCACATCCACCAGCAAACCTACCAGAATGAGATGGAAATAACACATAACGTATTATATGTGCCTGCCTGCCCGTGTGCGTTCCTCTATCTGCTACCACCTATTACATGATTGAATGAAGTGTGCCCAACCAAGCACTAATTCTAGGGACATCATTGAACTCCCATAGGTTGTCATTCCACTGTACCTGAAGCAGCCATGCCTGTCCCAGGAACCATCAAAGAGATTCTGGGACCATCTTTCCAGTCACGGAGGGCTGTCATTCCATTCCACTGCATCCAGAAGCAGTCCAGTTCCAAGATCCATCATCTATCTGGATGCTGCCGCTGCTCGTGCCTGACTGGCCAGTCACCACTGGTGCTGCATGCCAGGCTGCCCCCCCTACCAGCCTACTCCTCCACACCCACCCGCGGATGCCCGCTGAAGCTGCTGAAAGAGCCCCTCTGACCACCAGCACCCGCCACCTGCTGCCTGCTGNCACACCCACCCGCGGATGCCCGCTGAAGCTGCTGAAAGAGCCCCTCTGACCACCAGCACCCGCCACCTGCTGCCTGCTGCAAAAGAGCCTGTCTCTATTACTCTCTGGCACACCCACACAGACACAAGCCCTGCCCTTCCTGGGGGGCTATCTGCAAGTTGAGACCCTGCTGCTGGTACGTCTTGGAACTAATACGCTAGTACACGTACTGCTGCTGTCAGGTAGGTATCTGACAAGCTGAGATTCTGACACCTGCCAGAACTTCAGCACAGAGGGATAAAAGATTGGACAGTAGAAACAAAGCTTGTAACAACAAATATCTTTTATAAAAACTTTTTCAACCACAACAACAATCAACAACACACAACTTTATAAAACCAAAACCAAACATTAATATATATATAAAACAAAAGGAAACTTAGGGGTCTACTAGTCTCTTGCCTGTCCCCAGGAACGCAGGGGAAAGACAAAGGGGATGCATCACATCCGCCTCCATCTGGTAGCCATTTTGGCGGGCAAAGTCCACGGCTCCTGCCACGGCCACCTGCAACTTGGAGACCGACTAGTGGTAGAGTTCCAGGTCGGCGATCTTGGTACAGAGGTTCTGGGAGTATGCCTCCACCTTATTCTCCCATACCTCGACCTCCTGGAACCGTTCCACCAGCCAGTTCTCCATTGTCAGGGCTTGCAGTTTTAGACTGTCCATGAACTCCCGGGTCGGCCTCTTGACTTGGACCCGAAAATCCCTTGCCACTTGAGACTCCTCCTGGGGGGGACTCCTCAGCAGATCTGGAGGAGGGGTAAGGCCTGTGATGGCGGTGCTTCTGGTGTGCCTTCCCCCCCTTCTTCTGGTAATGCTCCTCCATGCCGGAGTCCTGCCGCATCACCTTCTCTCCATGGACGTTCTCAATGTGGGCGATTAGGCCCAATGTTGTCCCCTGTGAGCCCTGCCTTTTTTTTTGCCACATATCTAAAGAACATAAAAAGATAGGAACATAAGAGGTGCCATACTGTGTCAGACCAATGGTCTGTCAAGCCCTGCCTGCATTCTTTCTCCACAAGTGGGTGGGTGGCCAATCTCTCTCTGCAGGGGACTTCCTAACAGGTCATAGGGCAATCCATTCTCTGTTGTTCCATCCTCCGTGCCTTACAGTGCATACAGCGTTTCAGGTTGTCATGCCACCGCTAAACTGCAAACCACATGTGCCTGCTTTCTGGCAGTGGTTTCGACCTCCACCTTGATGGGGTTCTGGGGGCCTGGGCACCAGAAGCGTAGGCGGCATCATCACCCTCTCTGAAATAGGAACACATAAACAACACCTAAATAATATCATGCATTTATGATAATGCGTCTAGTCTTCCCTCCTTGCGGTGTTAGGGATGACGATGACTGGAGAGACCTGGCTGCCTGGCACATTCAAATCCTGTCCTCCTTGGGGTGCTATGGATGGCAATTGGAGAGACCCTGGCTGGCATGTGAAAATCCTGCCCTTCATGGGGTGGTATGGATGGCAACTGAAGAGACCCTGGCTGGAACGTGCAAATCCTGCCCTTCTTGGGATGTTAGGGATGGCAACTGGAGAAACCCTGGCTGGCACATGCAAATAATTATAATAAATATATATAAATCCTGTCCTTCTTGGAGTGCTAGATATGCTAGGGATGGCAAATGGAGAGACCCTTGATGGCCCATGCAAATCCTGCCCTTCTTGGTGTGCTAGGGATGGCTGGCACATGTTTGGGTGGGTGCTTCCTTTGGCTCATGCCTGACTGCTGTAACAGCCCACCACACCCTCTCTCTCTGTGGCAGACATCTGCTGCCACCTGATGATGCCCACTGTTTGTGCCTGACTGCCCAACACCCATGCACCCACCCACACGCCAGTGAGCTCACTCTAAAGGACAGTATTCTTCTTGTCCTCAAAGTTCAATGGAACAATAAACAAAAATAAAGTTTACAAATCTGGCAGCAGTGGCACCTCTGCTCTCTTGCTCCTCTGATGAGTAGCCAACCTCCACCACCTCAAAAGGTCCAGTGGCAGCCTCTTCCTCCTCCACCTTGTTTTATAATGTTGTTGTTGTTGTTGTTATTGTTATGAGCTTTGTTTGACTTTCCAATCTTTTATCCCTCTTTGCGGAAGTTCAGACTGACAGGTGGCAGAATCTCATACAGCTTGTTGATCCCTACCAGCAGCACCTGGCACCACATGTAGCATAGTTAAGGAATTATCCCAAAGATGTGCCAGCAGCAGGGTCTCAACTTGCAGACAGCCCCCCAGGAGAGGCAGGGCTTGTGTCTGTGTGGGTGTGCCAGAGAGAAAGAGAGACAAGCTCCTTGGCAGCGGGCAGCAGGCGACTGGAGCTGGTGGTTTGAGAGGCTTTTATTTCCATCAGCTTCAGCAGGCATCTACAGGTGGGTTAGAAGGAGTAGGCTGGGGGAGGGGGAGGCAGGCTGGCGTGTGGGCACCGGGCTTCTGGATGCAGGGGAATGGAATGCAGCCCCCAGTGACTGGAATGATGGTCCCAGAATCTCGTTGATTATTCCTGGAATGGGCAGGCATGACTGATTCAGGTACAATGGAATGACAGTCTATGTGAGTTTATTGATAATATGTCCCTAGAATTAGTGCATGATTGGGCACACTTCATTCAGTCAAGCGATAGGTGTTAGCAGCAGGTACAGGAATGCACACAGGCAGGCAGGCACATAATCTCATACATCTTGAGTTGTCGATCCCTACCAGAAGCACCTGGCACCACATGTAGTGTAGGTAAGGTACATTGACCCCAAGATGTGCCAGCAGCAGAGTCTCAACTTTCAGACAGCCCCCCAGGAAGGGCAGGGCTTGTGTCTAGGGCTGTAGCGGAATGTCGCAGAGGTAGCTAATTCCATTAGAAACAGCATTTCTTCAATTAGTGGTATGGCGTGGCAGAGGCTTTCATTCCACTAGTTTCATTCCACTACTTCTGCAGTTCCACTAATTTCATTCCACTACTTCCACAGGCTTCACAAAATAGTGGAAATATGACATTTTTGTTACTTCCGCCATTCCACCAGTGCCACAAAATAGTGGAACAGTGGCTTCCCAACAGTTTCCACAATTTTTCCACAATTCCGCAATTTGCAGAATGCCGGCGGAATTAGCAGAATGTCCGCAGAAAGGCCTTGGTGTGGCACGGGCAAATTCAAATGGCAGAATGGAATCATGGCGTGGTAACAGCTGCTTCCATATCAGCCCTACTTGTGTCTGTGTGGGTGTGCCAGAGAGAAAGAGAGACAGGCTCCTTGGCAGCAGGCGGTGGGGCTGGTGGTTAGACAATAGATTTCTGGTTGCCAGGGTACCGAACCCTTTGAACAGACAGCATATAGGACTGGGGGGGGGCCTTTGGCAGCAGAAAACATCGGTTGCTGGGGCAGGCAGGCAGCATGGCAAGAGTGACATTCAGGCAGGATTCCAGCTTGGCAACCTGGGTGGGAAGTTAGGCAGTCACGGCAGCTTGGCATGAGAGGCAGGCAGGCAAGCAGGCAGGCGGGCTGAGGCAAGCTTTGATCTGGCAATGGCAACCTGGGTGGGCAGGCAGGCAGCATGGCATGACCAGCAATCAGGCAGGCTTTGAGCTTGGCAGCCTGGGTGGGCAGACAGACTACATGGAATGATTCAGATCAGCAGCAGCCATCGAGTTTCCCTGGTAGAGACCCCTTGGCTGGCACAGTCAACATATAGGCCTGGGGGCCATTGGCACTAGCAGCAGCAGACAGTGGGTTGCCAGGGTACAGAACCCCAGCATATAGGCCTGGTGGCCATGGGCACCAGCAGACAGTAGGTTGGCAGGGTACAGAACCCTTGGCACAGACAGCATATAGACCTGGGGGCCATTGGAAGCAGTTGTTTCTTGATGTCATGGCATGATGGCACAGACAGCATATAGGCCTGACCTGGGGGCCATTGGCACTGGAAGTAGAAGACATTGGTGGCCATGGTACAGAACCCTTGGCACAGACATCATATAGGCCAAGGCCTGGGGGCCATCTCCATCAGCAGAATAATGGCAAATGGGAAGAGGTCTAGAGACTGAGGTGAGATAGGAAAGCAAGTAAAATTCCCCACCCACACCTACCTAAATACCCACATACAAAATAACTGTGACAGAGACAAAAACATATGGGTATAATGTCATGTGGCTAATCCCCCTCATCTCCAATTGTCAGCCATTGGCACAACTTTGCTAATCTGCATGCCTTGCATGAAATACTTTATTGATGGCCCCATTCATGGGAGCCATCAACACCTTAAAGTCCAAGACCATTGAGGTCCAGGCAAAGAATGATGAGGGGACAGGGCTAAGGGGGCTGGGCAGGGGCAGGTGCCTGCTGGCTAGAGAGGGTGGAAGTTCCCTTGCACTTTGTAGCTAACCATGACAAAGCCACAGAACAAGGATCCTGACCTGAAGGTGAAGTTTAAGATTCTTTTAGGATGTGTGAGGAATGATGGCCCCAGACCCATGACGTTGGGTCCTGGGCCTAGAGTGGCAGCTTCTAGATATTGGACAGCCCTCCCTGCCTGTAACTTGGCTACAGAACCCTGATGGTGGGTCCTGGGGCTGGAGTGGCTGTTTCTTGATACAGTGAAACAACAGTGCCTCTGTGTGAGGAATGATGGCCCCAGACCCATTACAGTGGGTGCTGGGGCTAGAGTGGCAGCTTCTGGATACTGGGACAGCCCTCCCTGCCTGTAACTTGGCCCCAGAACCCTGACAGTGGGTCCTGAGGCTGGAGTGTTTTTTTCTTGATACAGTGGAATGACAGCGCCTCTGTGCGAGAAATAAAGGCCCCAGACCCATGACGTTGGGTCCTGGGTCTAGAGTGGCAGCTTCTAGATATTGGCCACAGCCCTCCCTGCCAGTAACATAGGCCCCAGAACCCTGACAGCAGGTCCTGGGGCTGGAGTGGCTGTTTCTTGATAGGGTGGAATGACATCACCTCTGTGTGAGGAATGCTGGCCTCAGACCCATGATGTTGGGTCCTGGGGCCAGAGTGGCAGCTTCTAGATATTGGCCACAGCCCTTCCTGCCAGTAACATAGGCCCCAGGACCCTGATGGTGGGTCCTGGGTCTGGAGTGACTGTTTCTTGATGCTGTTGAATGATGGCTCATGTGAGTGGAATGACGGACCCCAGAACCCGTGGCACAGACAGCATGGGTGGCATTGGATGCAGCAGTAGAGATTGGATTGCTGGGGTGCAGAACCCATGACACAAACAGCAGAGGCAGCATTGGCAGCAGACATTGGATTTCCCAGAGGCAGCATTGGCAGCTGGTTCAGACACTGGATTGCCTGGGCATAGGACCTGTGGTACGGACAGCAGCGGCAGCATTCACAGTAGCAACAGCAGACATTGATTTATTTTTTATTTATTTATATTTATATGCCCCCCCCC
>QEPC01015736.1:4352380-4367881 GCA_003113815.1 Sphenodon punctatus | reverse complement strand
CGCCGGTGGCTTCTGTGGATTGTGCAGCTACCAGCTATGCCTTGCTATGCAGACTCGGGTCAGGGAATCACATAGGGAAATAGACACAGCTGGGGGGAGGGGCTGCTGGGAGAGTCACCCAGGGAGAGCCCAGAGGAGGCGGGGCATACGGTAGCCTCAGAAGCCACCCGTGAGCCTGGAGCAGGGACTCGGGGAAGCACATGGGGAAATAGACATGGCTGGGGGGGGAGGGGCTGCCAGGAAAGGGGCTGCAGGGACCCCGAGTCCCTGCTCCAGGCTCACCAATGGGTTCTGTGGCTACCAGCTATGCCCCCCTCCTCTGGCCTCTCTATGGGGTGACTCTCCCGGCAGCCCCCCCAGCCATGTATATTTCCCCATGTGCTTCCCCGACCCCGAGTCCCTGATCCAGGATCACTGGTGGCTTCTGCAGCTACCAGCTATGCCTCCCTCCTCCGGCCTTCCCCATGTGCTTCCCCAACCCCTAGTCCATGCTCCAGGCTTGCCGGCGGCTTCTGAGGATTCCGCGGCTACCGGCTATGCCTGGCTATGCAGAGCACTGACTACAGCACATTTTCTCACAAATAAAAAAATTATCCCATTGTCCATCCAACCAACAGGCATTATCATGAACAAAAGAAACAACAAAACAATAGCAACCACAAACAATATCAACCCAAACCTAGCGATAAACATAAAAGGCTCATGACAATAAAGAACATATGTTTACATTTATTACAAAAGAGGATAATGGAAAATGTAAAGTGCAGCTGTACCAAAATGACTTTAGCTGCTTTAGCACTAAATTAGCTGTTAAATAATGCACAGTTTAGAAAAATTAGAATAAAAGTTCAAGCACTTACACAAAAACCTTCTTATGCTATCCAAAATCGATGGTATTATATGAATTAGGAGGAAGGGATAGGATTCTCTCTCCTCGAGTCGCTATGCGGTGCTTTGTCATGAAATGCGGAAGATCAGAGTGTGTTAACAAACACAGACACTGGCGACGCGGCTCCAACAGTCACTCACTCTCACTGCAATTGGGCATCAAGAGGGAGAAACAAGCTACAAACACATCTATTTATAATTAATGGTGAAGGCGGGACATGTCTCTCTGGGAAAGGCCTAGCCAATGAAATGAAAAAGCCCTAGAGACAATGAAATCGGCCAATGAAATCTGAGGGTTGATCATGCCGCCGGGTCTCGCGATACCTTGTATTCCGGGTGGCAGAAACATGATACAATGATCAGATAACCACAAAGATTCCGCGGCAGATGGAAAGGGGAGTTGGTACTGCTTCTTACTGGAATCCACAAAAGTTACGCTTCTGGCCATCAGTTCCGATGCCACGGCACCATTAGCGTCAAACTGCCACTGCAGCCATCGGAAAGCTGCCTCTGCCGAACTGTGCCACGATGTGTGGAATAGGGGTTTCCATCGGTAACAGCTGCCGCGGCGGTATGCCGCTACAGCCCTAGTGGCTATACCCACATTCGCTGCGGTGTTCACATTCTGAATCTGGTGATTCAGAATGCCATCACTGGGACCGAGGCCATTAGAATCATCCTTGGAACTGCCAGGAAGATTGACGGTTTCTTCCACCAGCCAGTTTCATCCAGCCGGGCACTGCGAGAGAAGCAGGAGGAGTTGCACTCCCCTCTTCTCCGGCTGATTCAGGATGTAGCCACAAGGTAGAACTCCACCTTTTTTATACCGCAATGACTCCTGGAGCAGAAGGAGGGTCTGCATGCCCTATGCTTATCACGGAGTATTGGGGAAACACCGCTCTCCGGGGAGGAGTGGACAGCAGTGGAGCAGCTGATGCAGGTTCTGGAGCTGTTCCACGTTGGCACAGTGGAGCTCAGCTCTGAGCATTTCTGTCTGTGCTAAGTGTTACTGCTTTTAATGATTCTGCAGCAATGAATGCAAGCCTTTATTTCTCGTGCTGACCTTTGTGAGTCTGTGAGGGTGCTGACAGTGGCATTGGTCGAAGGACTTAAAAGACGTTTCGACATCTTGGTAGGAAGTCGGCCACATTTCCTGACAGCGCTACTCGACCCATGGCTTAAGAGAAAATTTGATGCACTCATCATTCCCTTCATGAGCTACAGGGGCGAGCTCATCAATGAGGTGAGGCGGTATTGCCAAGTGCAACAGTCCCCACAGCATGCGACAAGTTCTACTGCTCCTACAGGGTTTGCAAGTGGGGGCCAGTCCACCATGACTCTTTCAGGCCTGGGGGAATGGGTGGAGTAGGATGTAGGACCCACATGTGAGCCAGAGGAACAGGATATTGCAAACGCCTATGTTTCGCAATATCTTGCCGCGCCCCCATGCCCTGTATCCACCGAACCCATGGCCTACTGGTCCTTGAAGATGAATGTATGGCCCCTGCTTGCAAAGGTAGCTATTAGATACATCTTGTGTCCTCCTATGGGTGTATCCTCGGTGCGGGTGTTCAGTGTGGCAGGATACATCGTTACTCCACATCGCACCAAAATGGACCCAAAGACAGTGGAAGAGTTGGTCTTCCTGAAGACTAACCTTCCCCTTCTTGGGTTCATGGAGGGCGATACCTTTGACTGGGGGACATGATGTGATTACCCAGCCCCAGGGGATATCCTCTCCAGCTACCTTCACTCCCCTGCACCTGTGCACATCCTGACAAGACTCAGGCAATTACATCACCCTGAAGTTTGGTCAGCGGTGTCATTGATGAGCTCAGTGCAGCATGTGGCCTCAGTTTGCACAGCCAGCATGGCACCACAGCAGGGCGATATCCCAGTCCAAGCACTCCACCAGGAAAAAGTAGTAGGAAAGCTACTACTTATTTCCATATATTGCCAGTCCACAGGTTACCTCCTTGATCCCATTCCATCCAAGAAGGGCAAGGAGTGGAGTCGTCTCATCTCAGTCTTTAGTACTCTTCTTACACTTGTCTCTCTTGCACACACACACTGGAGTGGAGTGCCCCAGCGGTGCTAATCTATTTCACTCCATCCTTGGAGTCTGGAATGGAATTCCCCAGCAGGGCCCTTCACCCAGTCACATGCCACACCAGCACACAGCACACCACACAAAAACACATCGGCCTGACTTGTGTGGAGTGGTCTTCCCCACCCCCAGGAAGACATTCAGAGGGCTTTGGGAGGGTGGAACATCTTCTGGGGGGTGGGGGCCACTCCCCAACAACACAGCCTGTCCCCCAGACCAGCCCCCCTCCTGTAGCACCCTCCCCATCCACCCATGGCTCTCTTTCGCAGACACACACTGGAGTGGAGTGCCCAAGTGGTGCTAATCCATTGAACTCTGTCCTCAGTGTCTGGAATAGAATGCCTCAGCAAGGCCCTTCACCCAGTCACACACCACACCAGCACACAGCACACCACATGTTTCTGATGAGCCTCTGAAGAGAAAGGGTCCCTGTGTGTCTCTGTAGCCTAGCCTGTGGATTTGAAATAAAAAGCATTACACACCCTGGAGTCTGACTGTGTCTGTCTAGAAGAGGACTCTTGCAATGTGACACTCATTGAGGACAGGACACAGCAATGGCAGAAGAATAATTGATTATGCAACACTGTGAGCAGTGCACTGCATGATGCATTGCTGCCTTTTAGCATCATTGTGTGTTCTGCAGATCCTATGAATCTATTAGGCATCTCTGTGTCTGTAGCCTTGCCTAATGCCTGCCTGAGTGCTACCATAGAAAACAACTGGCATTCCAGAGGAGATTAAACCAAGAGCACTCCAGTAGGTGAGTGATGACATGGGGCTTGAATGTGGTTGGGACAGGGTTACCTCCCATCCCATATGCATGCATGCATACAACACACACACACACTCCAAATTTACCCTCCCCCACTACCCAGTGGACTCAGGCGTGAATGGTGAATTAATTAATTAATGAACCGCTGACCAGGTCTAGGACTAGGCCTTCAGGCTGAACCCTGTGACCCAGTGGACTCAGGCATGAATTAATTAATTAATGAACCATTGACCAGGACTAGGACTAGGCCTTCGGGGTGAACCCTGTGACCCAGTGGACTCAGCTGTGAATGAATGAATTAATGAACCGCTGACCAGGTCTAGGACTAGGCCTTTGGGCTGAACCCTGTGACCCAGTGGACTCAGGTGTTAATGAATGAATTAATGAACCACTGACCAGGTCTAGGACTAGGCCTTCAGGCTGAACCCTGTGACCCAGTGGACTCAGGCATGAATGAATGAATTAATGAACCTTTCCTTTTCCCTTCCATGGAAATGAGCCCTTATGTAAGAGGACCCCTTAATAAATCTTACCTGTGTGAGTGTGTGAATTGAGAAATGGGGGTGCTGGTTCAAAGGATACTCCCATCACCCCGCTAAAAGCTACCATAAAGAAGACTCATGGGCAAGGAGGGACGGAAAATTGAGGATTCAGAGGTTCTGGATAAAGGTAGGCAATGGCAATGTTATCTCTTTTGGGAGTCTGGTTTGGGGGAAACAAAAATAAGAGTGCTGCAATGTTGTAACCTTAAACTCTGAACTGCGATTGCTGGGCTGCTGGTTTCAGCCCTGCAGTTGCTGTGATAGAATCAATCTTATTTGTGATTGATTTCTGAGTGGCAGTGCTGTGGGAAAAAAGGGAAAAACCCTATTGTCAAATAATAATATTAGTAGTGTGGCCGTCGGGGTCAGCCCATGCGGGCTACTGGCTGGGCACAAAGTGTAGTCTAGTAGTCTGTCTATTTTACTGGCAGTTGCTGTTATAGTGATCAGTGATCACTGATTGTATTGATGATCTTATTTCTGAGTGGCAGTGCTGTGGGAAAAATCCCTAATGCTTAAAAAAAAATGGTGGACATTGGGGACTACTGGTGGCCATGGGGGCTGTGGGCACAAAATGTGGTATACGTACTGGTAGTGGGCTGGCAGCTCCTGTGTGATGGTCTGCTGACACTCAGTGACTTTGACTTCAGTGCCACTGCTGTGGACAAAAAAAGCTATTTTTATTTTAAAGATTAAAAAGGTAGTTTGCCGTGGAGACTAATGGGGGCTGTGGGGGCTACTGGGCACAAAGTGTGCTCTGGTGGTACTGGTTGGCTAGCTTCATAGCTTGGCAGTTAGATTCACTTGTGTTTTTACTTTTTTTCTTGTAATTGAATTGCAATTTACAGGTAATTTTGGTTTAACTTTCGTCTCCCATTGATTTCAATGGCAAAAGTTGCCCATTGATTTCAATGGGGAAAGATCTGGTGCAGGTATACCTGATCTAATCCAGTAATCTGGTATTCAGCGATCCGGTATCCGGTAAAACCGGTAACCGGTATTTCCTCCCACCCCTATTACCAACACTCTTGCAACATATTTTCAAGGAACAACAGTCCCAGCACTAAAACAAAAATTGGCAGACTACTTTCCTGCTCAGCTTGTTTCTTTTTCTTAGCATGTACTGTCAGTGTCCTTACAATACAGTTCAAGGGTACAATGACCACTGCAAACCAAGCCCCAGTGTACATCTATGTCTCTGTGAGGCTGTTATTGTCAGTGGGGCATTGTTGTCCAGGAGAACTGAATCCCTAGTGTCCAGAGGCTGAAAATCACTCTCTATTTGTTCCCCAGATATCTCCCATCATGCACCTGTGGCATGTATACAAATTAGGTGTGTATGAAAATGATGCAGGGTGGATCACTTTTTCCCCCCAATGAATTTTATTCACTGTAACCAAACAAAACCCCAAGAAGAAGTCAGTGAGTGCTAACAGACCAGACAGCTGGGTGCTGCTGTTACAGCCTGACTTGTATCAGGATCCTGTAGCCAACACAGTCCTGACTGGATCAGGTAGCATAATAAACGTGCTAGAGGCTGGATTACATGGAGAGTGTGAAATATCACATGAGTGCCCTGTGCTTGCACCCACCCAGCACCCTGTCCCCTGGCATAGCAGGTAATGACAGTCACCGCAATGGCCAGCCATGGCAGCCCCGATCTGGGCCCAGTTACAGCGGGCCACAACAAACATTATATCCTCCTATAGTCCACTTTGGCCAATTCGGACAGATGGTAGCCTGGACTGAGACTCCAGAGATCAGCCCATGCTCACTGCTGACATGCCCGAGAGCAATCCTGGATGAATGACTGGCAGTGCAGCAACAAATGTACCAGTGACTCATGGGCCAAAGCAGGCCTCAGCAGATCAAAGCAGGTCACTGTCATGTTTTTAACACCCAGTATCCCTAATGAGAGCAAATGACAGTTCTTACTCCTCTTTGCTTCTTTCAACTTCAGTAATCCTTTTTAAACTCTCCATATGTTTACCACTCTGCTTTCCATATGCTAAAAGTTCCAAACCTGAAGGAAATTCTCAGAACATTACAACTATTTTTAGCAGAAGTGCTAGGGTTGGGGTATGTCTTTAATTTCATAAACTCTGATGACATGGGAACAAAGAAATAGTTTTAAACTACATTAAACATTGCTCCAATTGAAAGGGCAGGCTGAGCATAATGTATAATTTTCAAATTTAAGCTCTTGAACTCACATACATCATAGAATGATGAATTTATTTCTTGAAAATTAGATACTGTCCTGGAGGGCTGGAAAAAAACACTCCAAACTATCCGTAGTAAACTAGAACTTTTCACCCACTTCCTAATGAAACCCATTCTTATAAACATGTAATTCAAACATTATGAGAAAGTTTGGGGGGAAAAGAATGACAGGCACATTAAACCAAGCAGCACCCTGAAACGAGGCTGGGATGTCCACTCTAGGAATTTCTTCCTTGATACTTAATGCCAGGGTAAAATCAAATTGTCTCATGTCAATAGGCATTTTTACACACACCTTAAAGTGCAGGTCTTTCAATCTTCTGGGTTTACAAGTCCACAAATAAGTTCCGGATGCATTCTTCACACACACACACTGCCCTGAGGCAGCCTAAAGTAGCCACATCTGTAGATGTGACAGGCTGCCATGGAAACCAAGTGACCACAGATGCCTGGAGCAAAGCAGTTTATCAGGAGAACATTTTAGACACAAAAGTTCTTGGAGAGTTCCATGCAGAAGTTGAAAGAGCTGGATGTTTAAGATCTGGGTGAGTGATTTAGACACACAGAAAGATCAGGATGTAACAGCAAACATGCAGGAGAAATGTGTGTGTAAAATCACCTATTGAGAATTATTTATTTATTTATTTATTTATTTATTTTTGCATGTAGACAAATTGGTGCTAACTGATCCCTTAATATGTTTTGCTATGGCATTCTTAACTGTAGTCCTAATTTATTTATGTGGCCTTTGTTTCAGCAACAGAATCAACAATGTTAGAAAACTTTGCCCAGGGGGGGTGGGGTGGGGTGGAGAACAAGGAAGAAACTTTTCGCCCCTTTTTATTCTTCTTCTTTTTTTTTTTTAATGCAGACATTCTGGAGAAAGAACACTTGGTGCAATTACCTTCAATGATATTATGTAGCCAATCTGCTTTCCTGACATTCCCAGACTGACTGATGTTTAATAATTCACAACGTCTGTGAAAAGAAGTGTGGACCAGCATCCCAGAGCCTTTTCATTTATATCTCATTCTAGAGCTGTTAGCTGGAAGTGGCAGAATGTACCCTGTCTCTGCTGTATTAGACAACAAAGCTACAAGAAGATAACAGTTGTTTGGAATCATTTTTTTAGCAGGTAAACTTCACATTTTCATGTGCCGCCTGGGTTTTAAATATCTCGTTGTGACAGCAATGTCTGAGACACCTAGTAAAACAAATTACAGCTGTAGATAGTTATTGCCTTTCATCTGCCCTCTTTATTATCGTGTAATCTTCTGGTTTTAACTTCCCAACTTTGGTTTTAACTGCAGATATCCTCAGTCCTGTACTTTCTCCCCATTATACAGACATCTTAATTCTGAGGACCAGTTCAATCTATCATGATGGGAAGCAACATTACAGCATAATGAACATTCTCATTTCCTGCAATTTTTAATACAAAATTTAAACAGTTAAATGACACAATCTACTGGTGTTCATTAATGACACCCTGAGTATTTTTAATAGATTATTTATTACGCATCCATGCGGACAGAACAGAAAAAGGTTCTGAAACAGTTTATAGGTACCTGTTTCAGTAGCTGAAGCCAAAATGCAGGAAGGACCTTTTTTATGTAGAAAGGTAGAAAGAAAGAGAAAGAAAGATCCAGTGTTCATGGAAAATCATTACTGAATTGAATTCATGACAAGTGAAGCATTCTTTTACTTGTGTACCAGCGGTAAAAGCAACTGCAGACCACTGCCTGCCCCTCCTCTCTACTGAGCATCATGCGGTGCAGTCACATAAGCTGCGAGAGCCCGATCCCCATGCAGCCCCGTGGCATGGAAGTGCCACTGTCATGCTTCAGGGCCAGCATGGGGAGTCAGGCAGATGGTTGTGGGCAAGTGTGGCCCAGGCACATGAGTTGGGCAGCCTTATCCCAGTTGCAGTTAAGCTGCTCCATGATTCATCTTTGGAATTTTTTCCAAGGCCATATTGCATTGTAGCCAGCCCCCTGCATTAGGAGGGGACAGCTGGTGAGTGCCGTCGACATGATACACTGCATCACGTAGCCCGGCTTCCCAGAATGGGGAAAGACTAAACATGGTGTGGTAGTCTCCCAACTGTGTCTCATGTGAATTCACCCATGATGTCATGACGGGAAAGGGCATAGTCCCGTCAGAAAGGGACAGGGACTCCCTTCTCTTTGCCCATTTCTGATCTGTCATGATACTTGGAGATGGGTGTGATCATGTCAGAAAGGGACGAGGCAGCATGGCCCTCCAACTGCCCATCCTATACACTCACCCACCCCCAATGTAATTCTGCCAGTGCCCTTGCTCTTCCTCCAGGTTAGGACTCATTGACAGACTGTGAAGTAGGGGAGAAGCAGAATGTTGTCTCCATGCATTTTAAGAAGAGATAATTTTGCTATGGGAGAGAGGGCCATGTACTACATGGGAGGCTGAGCTCACATTTCAAGTGGCCATGGAAAAGGATGGGTTGTTTTAACCCATTGCCCTGGTTGCAAAGCCATTGGGCTGCAAGCATTCCTCACAGTCTCATACCCTTGGAGGAGGCTAGAGGACAACCATGGCAGGGTCCTGATCAATGTTGGTGATGGACAGGGATGTCAACAGTGGCAACCCACTATATATTCCAAACACTGGTGGTAGAGAGTACACCAATGGCTATCCTCTATTGCTGATGTAGTGGGAGATGGTGGGGCTGATACCAAGCCCCATGTGTGCTGCTCTGCATGCACTAACATGTGCCTGGTGTGTGTTGGAATGCAAGGACTGTGAGTTCATTGCATTGGTTATCCCAATTCAGAGTTTACAGAGGAGTGTGAGTAGCTAATCATTCATAGGTAGGCAGGAAGCATACTTAAGTTTAAGTATTCTTGGTGCCATTACTGTTCAATATTTATCTTGCAGACCTCATTAATTGTTTAGAAATGGAAGATAATCATCCTCCTAGTATTGGTGGCCGAAAGTTGAATCTTTTGCAGTTTGCAGATGACCTGGTCTTAATCTCTCAGACAGCTAAGGGACTAAAGCAGCTGCTCCAGGGTTTGGATAGATATTGTGCCTTAAATAAATTGACACCAAACCCAGGAAAATCCAAGGTTATGATTATTGGTTCCTATAAACTATTGGAGAAGTGGGAGATTGTTAGCCAACCCATGGAGGTGGTGAAATCATATGTTTATCTTGGGGTGACCTTTACCAACAGGGGTACGTGGTCTAGACATATAGTAGATAGAGCAGCAAGAGCAGCCCAATTTGCAGGGGCAATAGGTAGAGCAGCAAGGATTTCCCAGGGGGTGCCAGTTTCAATTTTTTTGAAGGCGTATCGAGCAAAGGTCCCATCAGCGGCTATGTTTGGCCTTGAGATTATTCCTTATCCAATAATCCAACCATTGGAAAAGGTGCAAGATGCGTTTCTTCGCAGGATCCTGCAGGTTGGGAAAGATGTTCCGGGCCCTGTGTTAAGATCAGAAACAGGCATGCCCTCTATGGAGAGGTATGATAAATCTACCTTGCTGCGATACTGGCAAAGGTTGATTTCCTTGCAAGAAAATTCCCTCCCGGGACAGTGTCCCCAAGAGGAATTGAAATATGATGGTAACGGAGGATACCCATGGCTTAGATACTTGGCGCACCTTTTACAGAGCCAGGGGTTCTCCTTTGCTTTTTTTGCGGGGAAATCCCAGGTGGGGATCAAGAAGGAAATTCAATCTAGATTAGAGGATATTGAGAGACAAGAGGATTTGGCAAGGGTAGGAAGTTGGAGGGTTGCCCCATGGCTTAAGCTAACCAAGACCATATGGGGGATAGAACCTTATCTAGATATCCTTCACAATTATAAACTCCGGAGAAGTTAAACACTTCTCTGATTTAAAATGGTTAAAACCGCAGTTGTGGAGGGGAGGTATAAGAGGACCCCCTACGAGAGATGAGTGTGTACATGCTCACAAGGAGGGGTGGAAACTGTCGAACATTTTTTGCTTTCCTGCTCCCATTTCACAACCCTGAGAGCGGTTTGGCTCCAATCGTTCAATCTTGATACCTCATGCTAAGACCGGGCTGGGGGTATAAGAAATTACTCTCTCATGAGACCAAGGAGGACATTTTGGCTCTCGCATCCTATGTTTGGTTGGCCTCCCAGAGAAGGGTGATGGTGGTCAAGGAGGGATGATTGGAACTAGAAATTCAACTGAAGGGGAAGAAGTATTAGAAAATGAAAGGGGGAAGTAACTGTAATTACAACATATATCAAGGTTTGCTTTCCTTCAGGGGCCAAGCTTTGCCGTAGTAGCCCCCCACAGAAGAGTAAGGCAACTAGGGCCAACTATCTGCTCATGAACCTTACGTTATTTTTTAAGTTGTTTCTTCTCTAGAAATATGGCCAAAATTGGATATATAAGTATATATAGGCAAACTAGCCATTGGTTTTAAGGATTTCAAGGTATAATGGTTAGTAGGCTGGATGTGGCTGGCATTGGTACATATCGAGACTATTTTCCCAGCTCCCAGTGTTATGGCTGAGTAGAATACTATAAATCCAATTCTGCAAAATTGACGTCATGATGCTATGCCAATCGTACTAATAACAACAGCTGGTTTTGCCTAGTTTGTGTATTCATGTTATGATATTTGTGTTATTTTGTCCTTGTATTGTTTGGGCCATGGCGAAAGCCAGTGCCTCAATAAAAAATTTAAAAAAATAAAATAAAAATAAAATAAAAAAAAGTTTAAGTAGCTTTATTAAGAAATACATGTAGGATAGGAAAGGCCTACATCTATACTAAGTCCTAAGACTAGGTGTGTTCAGGAGGGAAGTAGCAGAAGCTCTCTGAATATCTCTCAGACACAAAGAGATAAGAAACATCCTGAGGAGAGGAGATTAACCAATCAGGTCCTAGCAGGAGTAGAACAAAGTGGATGGGGGAGGGGTTCCCTGATCTGACTGCCATCTACTCCTGCTGTTTCTAGCAAACAAGCAGGATAAGGTGCTTAGGGGAGATGTAACTAAGGAATGTATTTCCAACAGTGTGCACACTGTAAGCCACATGCCAGGGGTGCATGTGGCTTGGCCGCATGTACGTCTGTACGTGCGATGTGTGCTCCGTGCAGCAGCCGGTGGGGTTTGGGATCTTCCCCAGTAAAAGCAGGCCATATCAGGTGTTTCATGCACAAATCCATGGATTCCTTACGCCTACTGTAGCTGAAGAGTGGCTCTGATAGTAGCCTTCTTTGTACTAGAATATGGATCAGGGTTTATGTTCACTAGACAGGTCATTCTGGTTACAAGATGTATTCAAGATCCAGTACAATTGCAACCATATTGACACCCACATTGCATGCCATTGTTTTTCTTTCTCTTGATGGTGAATGTGGCTGTGTGGAACTGGATGAGGGCAAGATGACTGAAGTTGATTCCCAACAAGACGGAGGTGATGCTAGTGGGGAAGGCAGTGGGTGTGGTGTCTCCCATCATTGATGGGGTTCACCCTCACTGGTTCCCCAGGTTCACAGTCTGGGAGTGCTTCTCGACTCCCAGCTCTGCCTAGATGTCCATATGGGAGCAAAGAGCATGTTTTGCCAATTACATCTGGTGCGGCAGCTTCAGCCATATGTCTCAGACTCCGACCTTGCCACTATCATCCATGCCTTCATCACTTCGAGACTTAACTATTGTAACATGCTCTACGTGGGGCTACCCATGGTGACAGTTCGTAAACTGCAGCTAGTGCAGAATTCAGCAGCCCATCTCCTAATGGGGATGGAGTGCTGGGAGCATATTACACCAGTGCTCTGCTCTCTCCACTAGCTGCCTATAATCTTCTGGGCCCAAACCAAAGTGTTGGTGCTGACCTTTAAAGTCTTACATGGCCTTGGCCCTACTTACCTGCAGGACCGCCTCACTTCCCAGGTTCTGGATCGGCTCCTGTGGTCCGCTGGGCGTTCCTTTCTTGAGGTCCCTCAGATTTCCCACAATGGGGAGGGCATTCTCGGTGGCCACACCACAGCTGTAGAAATCCCTCCTGGCAGAGACCCAGTTGACCCCGGACCTCTCATCTTTTAGACAATTTTGTAAGACCTGGTTGTTCCAACAGACTTTTGGCAAGGGGGATGGGTAGTATTGGGGTGGGGTGGAGGGTTAGGGTGGGAGGTTTTTTGTTTCTATTTTCTTGTTTCTGTTTTTTGTTTAATTTTTATGACTCTCGCCTGCTGAGATTTTATATTTTTATTCACTTATTAATTGTTTTAATTGTTTTTATTTGTGTTGAAAATTGTAAACTGTCCCAAGCTGTTTTTCAGGAGGGGTAGGATATAAAATTTTAGAAATCTTTTCCCTTTCTCAGGACCAGGATTTGGGGCAACTCTACCACTTGCGGCTGGTACTCCAGCAAAAGGAGAAACATAATAAGTGCCGACTCCTCTGAGTCCATTGCATAGAGTATAGGGGACACTAGTTATGTGTAAGCTTGAACCAGAAGCGCCTGAGAGTCCAATTATAGTCATTTGAAAGGCTGGACATTACATAAAAAACTGTTGCAGAATTATGAAGTCCTTCTCTGCTGTGGAGTAGAGGGTTTTGCATTGGTCCTCTGCCTCATAAACTGAATTGCATCCACTTAGAATAAAGACTACAGAAGCAGTTGTAGTAGGGGCTGTTCAAGTTCATGCCACTCAGACCTATTCTCCTGAAAGAATCTTGTGGTCTAACCTTTGGGTTCTTTCACAGTGTAATACAGTTGGGGAGGTCAGAACAGGGAGGAAGACGTCGGGGATGGGGTTGAGCAGGGAAGAATACAGGCCTGGGAGTGAGGAAAGGGGGTTGGGAGTCAGATAAAGGGGAAACGTCTCAGTTACTCTTCACATCAAAGAGGGCTCATCAGATAAGCCTGGGTGTCAGACTCATCATGGAGGTTAAAGGAAAGAAGAAAAAGCACATGAGATGAACACAAGCTAAGGGAGGAACAACACAGAACTAGGGAGCAAGGGACTAAGAAGTAGGACTGGAACACGATCAAGGATACTCAAGAAAGGGACTAGGGAACGAGGGGGAAACTAAACCAGGGTTAATAACAGGAGCTAGAGCAGAGGAAAAAGCACTTAGAGCCACAGACTAGGTGAAAGGTGAAAAGTAACCATAGGTCATAACGAAATGAGCAAGTAAAGAAGTACAAAAACAGTAACAAATGGTTAATCCGCATGGGAGTTTAGCACATTTCCCATCAACCAATATAGCAAGAATATCCATGTCCATACAAATTTAAAAATATAGAGTTTTAAAATTTTGTAGTTACTTTATATTGCCTTAGCCTTCCTGAACTTTGTGGCAGGAGCCATTAGACCTTACATGCATTGAAAGTTGATCACTTAACTATCTATTCCCTAATCCTTCCCCAAGGCCATGGCCACCATCTTTATCATCTATATTAGCTTCGTGTTGGCTTAATAGCTATAACTGGCTTTTTCTGGCCAGATTGTGGAGTAATAATCCTCTTTATCACAGGAGTCACCTAGGTTAAAGGAGCATGGCACCTCATTACATAAACTTTACATTGCCATGCACATTTTACTAGCAAACTCACGATTGAGAATATCCAAATAGGCAAATAAGTAGAGGCTCCCCCTCCCAAAGTACCGGACAAAGTCAGGGGATCACTGTCAATACAGAGAATAATCGTAATTTGCAAGCGGTCCCATACTAATTATTTCCATCCTAACAAGTCCCCCCCCCCCATCTTCCACTCTAGTGCAAGGTTGCATACATACAGCCTCCAAAGGGCCCATAAATCTGGTAAAGGTCAAATCACTGGCAGTGCTCATTTTGGGCATAAGTCATGACATTGCCCCCAGACCGTCTTTGCCTTGCCAAGTTTGCAAAAATTGCGACTGCCTTTGTTAAGTCCAAGACAATCGGATTTAGGCATAACTCGTAGCTCTTAGCAACCGAGTTCTTCTCCAATAATGCTTGGACTAGAGATAGTAACCTATCCCAGAGAGCCGTCAGCATTGGGCATTCAAAAATCAGGTGCCTATTAGTATCCAAGGCCTGGAGATCATAAAAGTGGTATATCCTGTCGTCCCATGGGAGAGCCACCGACTAGAGCACATTGATTCAAGAACAGATAAACTGTGAGAACATCGCTCAGCTTTCACCCAAATTCCTGTGACCACTAGCACACCTTACATATGGGTTGGTAGTCAATCAGGAAGCCAGGAGGCAGGGAGAGACCAGAACAGAACGAGACAAGGAGATTACAAATAGGGAGTTCATGGGTGTGAGATGGGCAAGAACTGGGAGGAGACATGGAGATGAGAGTACTAGGTTGAAAGCAGCCCTGTATGGTAGTGATTGCAGGTAGGGCAGCACTACAGCTCTTGGCTTGAGACCTCCCACAAAAGGTCACAACCTTGTAATTTAAAGCTTGTGGTTAACTTCTTCATGAGGTGTGCTTTTAAACCAGTGTGCTACATTTCAAGAGGTGTCCCCGACAGCTGAAATTGAATACGCTGTTTTTATTGATGAATATCGTTTGCATTTTCCAATAGCAAACAAAACACCCAAATAAATATTCACACCTAAAACTGTATTCATATATCCGTATACTGGGGTATTTTGCTTTAGATACGCTGGGTTTTCCAATCATTTTAGTTCAGATATAGGGGTGTGCTATTCGTTTTTGTTATATGACATTTCTCAAATGATCAAATGTTCCAAATAAGAACATAAGAACATAAGAAGTGCCATACTGGGTTAGACCAATGGTCCATCTAGCCCAACATCCTGTCTCCAACAGTGGCCAATCACGGTGGTTTGGGAGAAGCACCCAACAGGTCACAATGGGGGATCCATTCCCTGTTGTTTTCCCCCAGCTCCCATCATGTTCCCTGATCCTGACTGGCTAATAGCTGCTAATGGAACTATCTTCCAGAAACTTGTCCAAACCTCTTTTAAACTCAGCTATAGT
>QEPC01015736.1:4268140-4309733 GCA_003113815.1 Sphenodon punctatus | reverse complement strand
CATCCAACCAACAGGCATTATCATGAACAAAATAAACAATAAAACAATATCAAGCACAAACAATATCAACCCAAACTGAGCGATAAACATAAAAGTCTCACAGCAATAAAGAACATATGTGTACATTTATTTAAAAAAAGGATAATGGAAAATGTAAAGTGCACCTGTAGCAGAATTACTTTAGCTGCTTTAGAACTAAATTAGCAGTTAAATAAAGCACAATTTAGAAGAATTAGCAGAAAAGTTCAAGCACTTACACAAAAACCTTCTTATGTTATCCAAAATCGATGGTATTATAGGAATTAGGAGGAAGGGATAGGACTCTCTCTCCTCCAGTTGCGATGCGGTGCTTTGTTTCGGAGCGCGGAAGATCAGAGTGTGTTAACAAACACAGACATTGGTGGCGCGGCTCCAACAGTCACTCACTCTCACTGCGATTTGGGATCAAGAGGGAGAAACAAGCTACAAACACACCTATTTATACTTAATGGTGAAGGCGGGACATGTCTCTCTGGGAAAGTCCTAGCCAATGAAATTGGGCATGTGGGTGTCGTCAACAGGGTCCGAGGGTTGATCATGCCACCAGGTCTCGTGATACCTTGTATTCCAGGTGGCGGAAACATGATACAATGATCAGATAACCACAAAGATTCCGCGATCGACAGAAAGGGGAGTTGGTGCCGCTTCTTATTGGAATCCGCAAAAGTTCCGCTTCCGTTCACCAGTTCAAATGCCGCAACACCATTAGCGGCAAACCGCAGCCACAGCCGTCAGAGAGCTGTCTCTGCCAAACTATGCCGTGATGTGCAGAATAGGGGTTTCCATCGGTAACAGCTGCCCCAGCGGTATGCCACTACAGCCCTAGTGATCATAGGAGTCATCACCTTAAGAGATGGGGAACCCATGCCTAACACAATTGCAGGATATGGCAGGCGAGGCGCTGGTTCCCCTGGGAAAGGGTGACCTGGGACAGTGGTAGGGTATTGTATGGCCACCCACATTTGGACACCCTATTCCTTACTCAAGTCTGGAAGGACTAAGTCCCCTTTGGAACTGGACAAAGGGGAGATGTTATGATTGTGGGAGGTTATCGATGGCATATCAAGAAGGTATTCTGTTTGGTTTGTAATTTGGATTAATGAAGGGTGCAGCCATGTTTAAATCCATATAACTGTGTCCTGTCTCATTTCTGGGTGTGTACTATGTATATGTAGTAACCCTATACATTCTACAAAGCACTTTTACCACTTACATCTCTTGTTAATAGGGATGGGTGAACAGAATGGAGTTCGGAAATTCGGTTCGGTTCGGTTTAAAATTCGAGTTCGGAAATTCAGTTCGGTTAGATTTGGTTTAAAATTCGAGTTCGGTTCGGAAGTTTGGTTCGGTCAACCGAACAGACCAAGTTTGGTCAAATTCCAAACTTCCAAACCAAGTTCGGCCATTCAAAATCAGGGTTTTTTTGTGTTTGTTGCCACTAGGGATGGGCGAACAGAACGGAGTTCAGAAATTCGGTTCGGTTAAGTTTGAAATTCGAGTTCGGAAATTCGGTTTGGTTTGGTCGACCAAACAGATCGAGTTCGGCCAAATTCTGAACTTCCGAACCGCATTTGCCCATCCCTACTTGTTAATAAGGTGTAAATAAATGCCAGCTTGTTAGCAATAAAATTATTTTATTTTGTATTAAATTAAACAAAACAGAACAAAAGAACCAAAACTGAATGAAAGCAAGTGCATGCCACTGGCTTATTAATTCATGTCTGGAACATTAGTTACTAAAATGGGGCTCTATTCATTTTAATAACTACTCCACGGGCAGGAGTTTCAGTTTGGGTTTTAACCAAAACAGCCTGAAAATGGCTGTTTCATTTTAAAATAGAAGTGTCTGAAAATCAAGCCATTTCAGTTCCAGATTTTTTTTATCTGTATCTTCCAACTGAAATCAATGGGAAAATTTTCCCATTGAAGACAATGGAAAATCTTCCTTTTAACTTCAATGGGAAGGGGAACTGGGGTCCAACCTCCCACACCCCCATTCCCCAGGCCCACTCCCAGCCTCAGGAGATGGGAGTGGGAATCTACATTGCTAACACTGCCACCCAACCCCCATAGCTCAGTTTTACCCCCACCCCCGGGGCCCTGCACTTACCTATGTGGGTCCATAGGATGGGGGTGATGAGGAGCCACCAGTTCTGCTCTCAGTGGCCAGGATGGCCAGGCCTCCTCCACTGCCAGGTGGCTGGGCCTCCTCTGACACCCAGCCACCTGGCATTGGAGTTAGCTCCATCAACCAGTATTGGAGGAGGCCTGGCCACCTAGCAGTGGAGCCAGCTCTGCCAGCCATCAGCAAAGGAGCTGGCCCCATTGCTGAGTGGCCGGGCTTCCTCTGATGCTTGGTGGTAGAGCCAGATCTGCTGCTTGGCAGCTAGGCCTCCTCCTCCGGCCAGTAGCAGAGCCTGCTCTTCTACTCAGCAGTGGAGAAGGCCTGGACACCCAGCAGCAGAGGAGCTGGCAGCTCCTCATCACCCCCATCCTCTGGACCAGTAAGTGCAGGGCCCTTGGGGGGTGGGGGTGTAAATTTGGGCCCATGGGGGTGGGGTTAGGAAAGTGGATCCCCACCCCCACCCTCCAAACCCAGGAGAGGGCCCCAGGAAATGGGGACGAGGGAGGTTGAACTAAGCACCGTCCCTGGGAATGGGGGTGGTCAGCATTAGGTACAGGATTTTTTTTTTCTGTCCTGGGCCCCTATTCGCTTTCAGCTCTTGGTTCTGTTCCCCACTGAAGTAAATGGGAATATTTCCCATTGACTTCAATAGGATAGAGAACCAAGAACCGAAACCGAACTACTTACCAAAAATCAGAGATCTGAAACAAACAAAAAAAGATAGAAACTGAAAACAGGCCCTGTGTCCTACCCCTATGAACTACACATCCTTCCCCCCACCGCTCAGCTCTCTCTAGCTCCGACCTGGTCCCTCCATCTCCTGAATGGGGGAGGGAGTAAAAACCCGACCCTGCCCTAAAGCAGTGGAATAGCATTTTGATTGTTTCAAAATATCACGTTGAAAAAGCCCTTGTAGTGTTGAAAAAGCTAATTCCAGTTTAAGTATCTCTACAATGTACTTATTTGTAATTATAAAGTACATGAAACTGAATGTACTTAGGTACACGCATATAACTTAGTACATCAAAATACTCTCAGTATGTACAGTATGGGACCACTGCTGGACTCACACAAATACATACCACTAATTAGACCCTTAGGACAAGTCCAAGACCATTCAAAACAGTTTACTCTCTTATACATGACTACATATGCTGTTAGGATAACTAGCTTTTTTAATTATTATTGAGCGCCTGATGCTGCAGCCTTTGAAGTCAATGGCAACAGTCTCATTGATTTCACTGAGCAGAGGATTGAGTCTTTTTTATGAAATGATAACTAATTTCACTCCGAAACACATTAGCTGCAACTAGTGCACAATATAACTAAAACCTTGCTGTGTTTAACATTATTTAATTCAACTTCCCTTTCAGTGTGGGAGGAGAATGCAGGAAGGAGGCAAACCTCCCCCAGTAAGACCACTCGCTCTGAAGAGACAGAACAAAATTTTCCAACACCAAATTAATGAAAAGATCTAAGTGTGAGATTAACAGGCTGCCCCAGCCTCCCTCCCCCGACCCAGTGTGTACTGAAACTCTTTAAAGGAATACTTTGCACTGGAGCTTTCCCGTGGGCCAGCACTTAAATCTTAAAATATCTTTGAAGCCCATCTGCTGTAGTACTTCATTTTTAATGAAAGTGGAAGGTGCCAACCATAACTAACTGATACGGAAATGCCTCTTTCATAATGCCAGTTTGTGATATCTCAAAGGAGACAATTTAAACAGTGCATATTACTAGTCTTTCTCCTAGGTTTCTGAACATATTTCCTAAGAGATGAAATGTTGGAAATTACTGACAGGAATGCCCAATAACTTGCCATTGGCTGCAGTCCCAAGCCGGATCTGCATGGGTTCCCCATGGTTCCCGTGCAGGTTTTGCGCAGCACAATGCACTATTAATGGACATGCACACTCTTTACATGCCCATGTGCGTGCGGTTTCTGAGCAGCATGCATGGGTCATAGGATCGGCCCCTCTGATCATCAAGAGCTTGGGATGTGGTATTTTTCTATGCCCTGTGTAAGTTTCCTTCCCCTCAGAAGTTGTAAGATTTTTTTCTCCATTTGAAATAACCTACTAGTAGGTCATTTGTTTCCCAACAAGCTTATAATGAGAAACCTTAAGAAATATAAAATTTAGTGTTCATTTATTTTCAGAATCTTAAATTATCTTTTAGATATGACCTGTGTATGCCAATCATCCTTAACATGGGCCTTCACCATCCCTCATTGCCTGTGTTCCTCAAATCACACACTCCAGTGTAGTAAATGGTCAGTAGTAGTGAGAAGTTTCAATAAGCTCATTAAAAGACACTGTTTTAAAGTGAACCATACTGAAACATAAATGCTTCCCCTTTTGTTCATGGACAAGTATCTGCCAAAGAAACAGCTGCTACTACTGAGGAGTAAGTTGCAGCCATTGTGGCAATGTACATAAGTTGTCTAGGAGTACTTTGATGTCCAAAAAATTCATGGGAAGCAACACACCGAGTAGTTTTCTGCAGGAATGTTGTAATATATATGATATATTTAAACTGCTGTAAAACTGGATTGTGATGTAGCGCAGTAGTAGTTCAGACATCACAGCTCCAGAGAAACCACCCCAAGGTTTATTGTGGATGCTTAGTTTCTAAGGGATTTTTCTGAAGATCTGAAAGTATCCTTGGTATAATTTGTACCTTTTTAGGCCCTTGCATGGATGTAGCAATGAAGTCGGCATAAACTGAGTAACTGGAGATTACTTTAGAAAAGACTACAGTATGAACGAGTGTTTGCAAATTTACTGCAGTTAACACTGGGAACAGCTCACCAATACACCTAAAGTATAAAAAAAATATCACTATAGATTTCTGTGGACAGGGTAAGAAAAATAAAGTTAAATCAGATCCTGGAGAGTTCAGATCCTGGAGAGAAGCTAAAAGGAAGAATCTTGACCATCCCATTGTAGAAGATAGCAGAATTGTTGAAAGAGTAGCAAAAGCAAACCCAGAAAGACCTTGAAACAAATTTCCTCAACTCTGGTAAGGAAAGTGGACATTTTTCCAATAATTTGCTCCAGTCAAGCATAAAGACTGTACCTTGGTTATTCAAAGAATGTGCAAAATAAACCTAGATAATGAATGACACATTGGAAGACCACGGAATATTTTGACTTATTGGACATGTGTAAGTAACTCCTGAAGGCTGCTAAACAAGCTACATATTCTAAATGTAAGTTAGGCTATTTTTACACAGACACCCCCCCCCCCCCCAGGTTTTGGGGGGGTGTGAGGGGACAGGGGAATCTGTGTAAATGGCCAGGGGGGGGGGGGATGGGTGTCCGCTCAGTGTTCACCCGTGTGAACACCAAGTGGAATGGGTGGGGGGGTGCACACTCCCGCACAACACCCACCTCCACCCATCGCACACCCATCTCCACCCACCGAGCCCTCCAGAAAACCAGTCCAGAGGAGGTTCCATGGGTGGAGGGGTTGGGAGGTGGGTGGAGGTGGATGTATGTCCATGTAAACTGACACACACCCAACTCCACCCACTGCAGCCAAACACCCATCCCCACACGCACCTCCATTGATGTTAAATGGCCGTAGAGACAGTCTTCACTGCTGAAATGGGACTATAAGAAAAGTTCTTTTTTTATATATGGTATTTATTTGTTGTACATCTTTAAACATGCCATAAATCTGCATAAAGCTATCATGCCATAAATCTGCATTACATGAATTATTATGGACTTGAGTTTTCTTTGTGATGTGAATAGGTTACACTATGCACAGCCAAACCCATATCACAGACACACATGGAAAAGAGAAAAAAAACATTTTAAGAGTTATAATTACATTCACATGTTTACTAATTGGGCCCTCAGGGGCCTACTTCCTAATTACAAGAGGGCATGCAGAAAAGAAAAATCACCAAAAGCAAGTATGTATAGAATGAATATGAGTTTAAATGGGCTGTACTGGCTATATAAAAGCTGTAAAACTTGATAGGAACAGAATGTGGTTACTTGCCAAATATCTCCTTCCCATAAAAATCTTTCATGGTGTCATTATCAAAAGGAGAAGGAAGAAGGGCGCATTGTTTTCAGGGAGACCAATCTAGGAACTCTGTAAACATATATTATCGCTTCAAGTAGGATGGCTAAATAATTGTAAAGATATAAAGAAAGGAGGGAATCAAGGAGTGCAGAAGAAAATATGGTTAACTTTTTGCAAGCATTCAGTAAGAATAAAATATATTGAAAAATAGACATAAAGGGAAAAACCAAACAGAAGAGCCAAGTGTGTCTGTGTTACAGAGAACCTCAAATGAAATGCTTTTAAACCTTTAGACGTTCATTAATTAAAATTGCATAAGCTTTAATGACATTGTTTATTAGTTTAGCTAAGGGCAGCTTTTTTATCTCCCATAATTGAAAACTATGCTTTATTACTTTGATTATATACAAGGTAAAATTTACAGGCTTCACTTTTATTAATTTCTTTTTCTTTTTACTTCATCCCTCTCACAGTAGGGATATGCCCATAAGAGAGTAAATTACTGAACTTTTACAAGGTTGTAATTCATTTTATTTCACATCAAATGGTATCCTTTTGACATATCAATAAAAGCCTCAGTGTTTATAGTAGATGTGTATGCAATATTACATTACACCTCATAACAGAGATAAACTGGCAGAAACCCTACAGCCGAATAAGAACAAGATTGTCTTTATCTCTTAAAACTGTCATTTTAATTTTCCACTCTAGACGGTGCCATATAAGCAATCTGACTAAAGTTCCCGGTGGCTTTTAGTCCTCAGTCTTGTATCATTTTGAATTTAGTGCCTAATCAAATTGCTTTGCTTTTAGAATTCTTATCTTGATTTATATGAATGGGTATGTGGTACCCTCCTAAGAGTACCCAAAGGAATATTGTATTTTGCAGCATTCTAAATGCAAATCCTTTTTTTCAGATTTATGTAAGGACAGCGTAACCACGTCATTAAAAAGAAGAATTTAAAACGGAAATGCAGAAAAATCGAAATGACAATTTTAAGTGTTTGGAAATCTTAGCAACCAACTTTGCTGCTCTGCTGAGCCGCTTGCAACTGCACCCGAGAGCTGTGAACAGTCAGTAGACTTCAGCAGCAAAGTCTGCTCCATCGGAAGTTGAAATTAAATGCCCAGTTAATACAAAAGAAAATTTCCCCTGTGCCAAATCTAATCAAATCTAATACATCTCTATTATAACTATAATATCTATAACCATATCATACTGTAATTCAAGTCCCTAATTATATGGGCAGTTAAAAAAAATTTGGATTTCATTTGCACAGCAATTTTCAGTCAGGAATGTGAAACAGACATTTAAAAATATAGGCTTGCAGTTCATTATTCCCTTTATTTCATAACGCACTATGGGACAAAGAATTAACTGGCTGTGGATAGAGGCTTACTGTAGCGAGAGAGAAGGCAAGGAATCTTTCCCCTGTCCACCCAAGGGATAGATAGTCCTTGGCTAGGGGCACAAGAGAGGAGAAGGCAGTCTCAGTGCTGCCGGAAAAGATATTTGGCTAATAGTCAATTGCTATAGTCTACTATATTAGGTGTCCAGAGGGGGCAAACAAATGTAGAAGGCATAGGGTGTTAACAAACAAGATATTAGCTCACATTAACCCACACCCGGTGAGTGTTCACCGGCCCATTCGTTAGATGTTTGCCCCTTCTGGACACCTAACCTCATGGTAGGATCTTGGATCACACAGAGCATTCCATGCAGTGAATGTGGGCAAATGAGCACCCACGTGTCGGCATTCCATCACTTAGGATGCATGCTGCCTCATGTGCTACTGGTCTGCCAGCAGCATAGAGTTAAGGGCAAAAAGCCTAGAGCACTCCAAGGAGTGACTGCTTCCTCCCTTTCTCTCCACTCTCACTCTATGTCCGCTTTAAAAGCCCAACATGCGCCATCTTCAAACATGCGTTGTCCCAGCTTGTTCTTGTTTGTAGCACATGTCCGACACCTGCACTTCATGAGCCATTAGATTCTCTGGAGCAACTTCCACAGGCTTTCCATTCCTGTGGCCATGGCTCAGAATGACACCCAGTTAACTATGGTAAGTTAAGGCAAAAAATACTTTTGTTTATTGTTACCTAATTATGTGTGTGTGTGTGTGGGGGTGTCTTTACTGTGTTCACAGGCAACTACCTTCACCACTACCTCCGCTACCTCCAGTGCTCCATCCCAGGTAGTGTCCACCTACAAATCCACCACCCAGGTGTATTCCCTGGAGTGAGGAACAGACCAAGGCCTTCATCACTCTATGGGAGGAACATAAAGTACAATATTCCTTGGTCATGTGTTATCAGAACGAGGTGGTGTTCCGGGAGATCTCAGCACAAATAGCATGCCAGGTATACAACAGGGACATGAACCAGTGCTGGCAGTGGGTCAAGGACTTGTGAGGGGGGTACAAGGACAGCCAGGACACTAATTTCACCTCTGGCTGCAGAAGGTACCTCTTTACTACAAGCTTCTGAAATGGTTCCTCTACACGGATGGAGTCAATGTGGCATCCCGCCTCTACAGCTGCACCTTCACCAGGGGCCAGAAGCAGGTAAATATGGTTCTTCCACTGACTACTCCCACTTCCCACACAGAAGCCATGACTTCTGGAAGAGATCCCTCTGTACCCATCCCTGCCCTGAAGCCAACAATGGTTGATGAGGACTTGAGCACCATGACTTTGATGATCTACCCCCTCAATATTGAGAGTCTACCTGGAAAATATGGAGGACCTGAAGACCAAATTTATAGAGGAGGTGGGGGAGAATGGTAAGTTAATGCACATGGGGGTGGGTGGGATCTCAACACCTGGTTTGAGTTCTCAGCGCAATCTCAAGACTCCACCTCCAATATTATATATTATATTATTATTATTATTATTATTATTATTATTAGACAATTTTATAACCCGCCTCTTCTACAAAGCAGCTCAGAGGGGTTTACAATTTAAATTAAAAAATATAAAACATAAAATACAAATATAAAAGCACTTTAAGGGGGAAGTCATAAAAATATAAACATTAAACAAAAACCTTCCCACCCTAGTCCTCAAAATAATCCCACCCAACCCATCTCACTAACTGAAAGCCTGACAGAACAGCCAGGTCTTACAAGATCATCTAAAAGAGGGGTAATCCAGGGTCAAATGTGCCTCCGCTGAGAGGGAGTTCCACAGTCTTATTGCAGCCACTGAGAATGCCATCTCCATAGTAGCTCCCTGGGACACCTGGGGGACTTCAAGAAAGGCACCCCCAGTTGACCGCAGGAGCCAATTCAGAGCCCAGGAAGGGGGGGGGGTGAGGCGGTCTAGCAGGTAAATGGGGCCTAGGCTGTGTAGGACTTTAAAGGTAAGCACCAACATCTTGAATCGGGCCCAGAAGGCTATAGGCAGCTAGTGCAGATAACAGGCCACCAGTGTAATATACTTCTGGTGGTCCATCCCCATAAGGAGGCGGGCCACCGCATTCTACACTAACTGCAGTCTCCGAACCATCACCATGGATAGCCCCACATAGTGCGCATTACAGTAGTCAGGTCTTGAGGTGGTGAAAGCATGGATGATAGTGGCCAGGTTGGAGTCTGAGATATTCAGCTGACGCTGTTGCACCAGATGTAATTGGTGAAACACGCTCCTTGCCACATCCCCCACCTGCACATCCAGGTGGAGCTGGGAGTCAAGGAGGACTCCCAGGCTGCAAACTTGGGGAACCAGCATTGGGCAAACCCCATCAATGATTGGGGATGCCACACCCACCACCTTCCCTACTAAATCACCTCCATCTTGTCAGGATTCAGCCTCAGTCAGCTCGTCCTCATCCAGTTCCCCACAGCTGCCAGACACTGGGTAAGCACCAAGACTGCTGGGTCTGGGTTGGATGAAAAACAGAGATAGAGCTGGGCATCATCACGCTGCAGGACCCACTCGGCTTTTTCTGAGTGGAGGTGAGTGAGCAGACCTCTTCCCACCTGCGTGCACCCCCCTAATAAATCCCCCTTTCCCAGGGAGAGCCATATTAGGGGTGTGCCTGGGTCCTGTGTGCACTCCCTGGGAACTGGGGATACATGGGGGGGAGGGGACCACGCAGGTGAGAAGGGGCCTCCTCGTCCTCACCCTCCTCCCTTAGAAAAAGCCAAGTGCAGAAGTCCCTAGCTCAGCTGAGCAGCATGCAGGCCACGGAGGAGCAGGGAGCAGTGACTGGACAGGCAGAGCAGTAGCCCATTGGTGAGGTGAGTCAGCCTGGGGAATCAGGTAGCTTGTTGGGCCATGTTCAGATATCAATTATATTACAAATAATGATTGAAACCAGTTCTTCTCCATTCTTCTACTCTGATATCCACAGTCAACTTTATAGACTATGGTACAACCCTCCATCCATTCAAATCAATGGGCATAATCCTATGCCCTGTGTGCGCTCGCCACCTGAGCAATGCATGTGGCATACAAGTGCAATGCACACATGTGCATACACAAAAAGCAGTGTGTGGCAAGTGCACAGTCCATTCCGACCCAAACCCCCTCACTCATGCACACCATGGCCCATAGGACTGAGAGCTATGGTGCATAGAGTAGGCAATGGAGCAGGCAGGGTGCTTGGGTTCTGGTAGGGATGGGTTGCGTACCTGCCGTATGCAGTTCTTTTGTGTACATGCATGTGCCGTGCATGTGTGCATTGCATGTGCATCCTGTGTGCGATTTGTGGGTGGCAGGTGCACGCAGGGCATAGGATTGTGCTCATAGGGTGATAATAGACATGACTTGGGCGCACCATGGCCCGTCATGGCCTGCCTGGGTCAGAGACTTGCTATCATGTCTATTTCCAGTCTGCCAAATATGGACCCACTGCTACCCTGGCCCAGGTAGGCCGCTGGCCCGAATATGGTACCCCAGAAGATTTTGGGCCCACAGTCTGGGCCAAGGGCCACCCAGGCAGGCCAATGTGGGCCATAGCTGGCCCACACATCTGTTTGCATTCCGATCCCCTCAACAGGGATTGGGGACTGCCATGGCTAGATTGCCCATGATGAGCCCTATGTGTACAACAAGGGTATCAACTGGGACTAGGGATGGGCGAACGCGGTTCGGAAGTTTGGAGTTTGGACCGAACTCAATCAATTTGGTCGACCGAACTGAACTTCCGAACTGAACTCAATTTTCGAACCGAATCGAACCAAATTTCCGAACTCGGCTCTGTTCGCCCATCCTTAAAAGATAATATTCCATTTAGTTCAATGAGGTTTGAGTTTCTGAATTTTGTTCGGAAGTTCGGTATTCAGACCGAACTCGAATAGTTCAGTCGACCGAACTGAACTTCCGAACCGAATTTCTGAACTGAACCGAACCGAATTTCCGAACTTGGTTCTGTTCTCCCATCCCTAGCTGGGACAACTGTCAATGGAGAGAGTAGGTGGAGATGATCCATTTAGTCTGTATGGACAATAAAAGAAAGTCAGCATTAAAAACTTGATTCTACATCACTCAAGCCATTAGAGGATTCATTCCCAAGAAGGATCATCTATTGCAGACTCCAAGCACTGGGGGAACTGAGGGAAGCACTTCATTGTGGCCTCTCTCTGGGTTCTCCATCCATGCAGTTAGAGTGTGGAGTGGCAGACATGTGAAACTCATAGGGTGTTTTCAGATGAGCAAGTAGATGGGGGTGGTCCGTGGCTGTCACATGTCTCTGCCAAGGAGCACCTACACATGTGGAGGGTGTGAAGAGCAAAATAAACAGGCAACTCCCAATGTGGCTGCCACAGAGGCAGGTGCCACACATTTGGCTTGTGCCGCATGGCTCAATCCACATTTCACAGCATAGCTCCATGAGCGGCTGAGAATGGGTGCGTCAGGGCTTATGGGAGAACAGGTCCAGTTGCTCCACCTTCAGATGGGTGGTTGGATCAGTGGATCATGGGAGGCCATGGAGGGTAGTAGCTTGTCTGAAAATACCCATAGTGGGTCTCATGCGTGTGAGTTGCAGGATGTGTTGCAGCACCCATCCACCCAACCTGCTCACACTAGCCTTGCTTTCTTCCCAGGCAGAGCTACTACAGGTAGACCACATTATATGTGGCGTGCTCTGCCTGTCTGCTAGTATTAGCTCTGGTCTCTTGTTACCTAGGGCTGTTGCAGACAGATTGGGAGGATGCTGATGTCTCTGTGAATCAGGTGTCCACTTCAGAGTCAGGTATTTTTATTTGAAACAGCTCATCTGTGATCACAGCCCTTCTCTCTGATTTTCCAATAACTGGTGTGGGGGATCCATTGACACACTATGTTTGTTATTTGGGAGCCATAAACACAGGCTGCTGTTCCAGATTTTCTAGGGGCAATTATTGAATTTTGGGCATGAGCAAGACCTGTGTTTGTGACACAACTATGTGTGAGAGCACCCTGGCAGACCAGCATTGCCATTTAAATATGTATGAGAACAGTCCATTACAAGAAAACTGGCCCAGAAAGAAAAAAGGAGACAGTGAGCATAGGACCTGGTGATGTGATAGGAATGTGGCTGTCTCCTTTAGTATATCTAAAGGTCAAAGAAACATCTATCTGGACTTGGCATAAAGTTGGATGGATGCTGCATTTCTCCTGAAAGCTGAATCAATCTAATTCTGCACTACTCCGCATGGGTCATGTATTAGGTGCAATATGGTCTAGCAGCCTTTATACTATGAAACCTTCAAGTCACTGCCCAAGATGGACTTGTGCTTATAAGGTTCTTTATGGGAAACTTTACTTCTTTAAAATGCTAGCATGACTTGCTTTACTACCATGTATTTCATGTAATATGGCCTGGCTTCTTTTGTGCCATTAGACTATTAAGCTGTTTTTAAATTACATGTTTCTAATTTTATGTCATCCTGAAGGTGACTGTCTAGACAGTTGGAGCGTTAAAAATTGTGACACTTCCGGCTTGCTTCCGGCTTTTAGAACATTTTTGTAAAACACTTTTTTCTGAACAAAGAACATTATATAACAGTCATTTTTTTCCCATTTGCACAGGTAGAACCTTCTAATCTTCTAATCTGGGAACTTAATACACTTAGAGAACATCACAACAGTGGTCATTTAACCACATAATCTGGACTGATTATGATGATGATGCCATTCCAACAAGTCAGGTAAGAACAAGTTTGGAACGTAATAGTGTGGTTGTTCAAAAACATCCTTAATCCAAAACTACCATCAATACCATCTTGTTTACCATTAGTTGTGACTTGTTTAAAAATATTTCACGTATTTAGGTAATTTTGTTCCTCCACTAGACTGTGGGCTCTTTCTGATCCCATTAGTTTGAAACACATGTAGCAAAGTCAACATAGGGTGTTAACAAACAAGACGATAGCATGCTGTAGTCTGGGTTCGGTTTGTGCAGCCCTCATTCAGTCCTCCCCTCCATGTTTAGCATATCCAGCCTAATAAACAGGAAGTCCCCTGTATGTATTTCATGAGCTTGCAGGCAGCCCCCATTTGTGGCATCAGTAAGAGCAAGGGCAGAAAGAGCAGCAGGAAGCGGTCACTCTTCGGACGCTTTCGGATTTCTGCCTGCAACTCTATGATGTTGACGGACCTGTAGGCATGGAGGCACTGTGCACAACCTGATAGATGGGACTCAGGAACGTGGGCACACATTAGCTTGCATTCACCCACAAGGTGAGCGCTACATTCTCCAAGACCCCACCATGAGTGGGGGTTTCAGGTCTGGTGTGTGGCGGCTATGTGGCTGGTGGGGGCAAACACCTAATAAATGGGAGGGCAATCCAATTCTGCACTACTCCACATGAGCCATGCATTTGGTGCAATATGGTCTAGCAGCCTTTGTACTATGAAATCCTCAAGGCACTGCAGGTGACCCACCTGGTATGGGCTAATGTGGGCTAACATCTCATTTGTCAAAAGTCATCGTTACATAAAACTGATGGGAGAGAAGAATTGAACCCTACATAATCCTGTGCATTATCATTTTCAATATAATAAAAAGATTTGTCTTTTAGGAGACCCTGTTTTTTAAACCTATTAATATTTATGAGATCGTGTATAACAAAAGCATGCATTGTTCTGTAATGAGTATAATGTGTGCTGTTAGCAGGAAAATCTTGGGTTCTTTCTTTCATAAGAATTCAAGATATTTTCTAATAAAGCAAAACACTAGAGCTAATTAGTAATGAATTGTTAGGTCAGAAAGAAAGTAATATGCGCTGACAGCAATCAACACACTAAACCTGAAGGCTAGGAACACATTTCTGTGTAAAGGCTATTAACCAATTAGTTAAATCAGGTATAAAATGCTAAAATGTTAGAAAGGAAGACTCGAGATTGACACAGCCCTGGGAGATTTCTAAATCACAAGAATCAGGCAAACAGGGCCTGCTTTAGCTAACCTGATTCATTCTAGGAGACCCATTGTTTCAAGCAGCATTACGTGCCGGAGTAGCATGACAAGGGTTGGCCAAATTGATTAGATAAATGGTATACATTAGCCCCTCAATAAATCATTCAGGCATAAGTAATCTGAACTCTACAACCCACCATGTATTGTTGGCTTTGTGCTTCTAATATCTAATTAAATGACTGACTTTCAGCATAAACTTATACATAACCAGGCAGGTTTCAAAACTATGAAGAACAGACATTTCAGAGTTAAGACTAAAGATATTGTGGACTCACCTGGAATCTCCCTTCTATTCTCCCTTTAGTTGTGAACAAAATTTACCAGCCTTTTTTTCCGTGCCTTCTCAGCTGAAATGGACTGCACATTTCCCTCCGCAGAGGTAGTCAATGCCAGCCACTCTGAGTATTAATCGGTGGGGATTCATTGAGAATGCAATAAACATCTCCCTTCGCTTCAGGGTCAATGTGTCCTATCCCTAAAGACCTTTAAAAGGGGAACCTAAATTTAAGGCCCTAAGTTAATCAGAATTATGCATGTATGCCATGCAGAATCTATGCCCTTTTAGCATGAACAAACAATTTCCTCCCTTAAACAGACTTTTACACAGGATGTGCTGACATACCCTGAATGCAGTCTGAATGTCACCACTATAATATACCTGAATATGCAATTCTTTGAAACAAACCCATATCAGCAAATGCTCTACAAACAGCAGCCCTGGCTAAAATATCACAAACTTGCATTATATTCATAAACAATTTCCACTCCATTTGCTTCCTTTTTCAGATGATACTGGTACAATACAATATATTGATCTGTTAAGCAGTAGGTAGCTCACATGGCTTTACAATGTGAAAAAATGCCTTTCCTACCCTGGGTTGAGAACTGTAGTCAAGTCAAATTCTTTTCCATCCCTCCTCCCCCCAATAACCAAGGCCAAATATCATTTCACATTTAAATCTACATGAAGTTCCAAATTTTCTGCTGACGGCAAGTCATTTTTCAACCATTTGTCCAGCAAATTCAGAACAATGTCAATTACCAATTTGATAATGCCATGCTGTGTCAACTCCAGCAGAGTTTATAGGATGCTGATAATTCAATCAAGGATATTACTTGATGAAAACATTGCAGTAGTGATCTGGAACTGCTTAACAGTAGGGCTGAAGTGAATAGTAAACATTTTATTTGAGACTATTTCTGAGGACCAGCTCTGAGTGTTCGGTCTTGGTACTTGGTAAAATACTCTGTAAAATAAAACAGAGTATTGAATATTTTCCGACTACCAAGTACCCTTCTATAGGAGCAGGGAAAGCCCCATATGTTGCTCAATCAAGAATTTTCCGAGTAGCAAGTTCAGGGCCGATTCCTTGATTATTCGGTAAAACTGAGTCAAATACCGAAATCATAACTTATTGCCCATACCTGCCAACTTTAGACAATAATCCTGAAACCACTCACTCTGGAATAGTCTTATTAACTCCAAAAGAAGTGGTTTTAGGATTTCAGCTAGATAATGTTTACTAGAATGAAACGTACCATTGATAATTGCTTAAAGACTGCAGCTTTAGAACCAGCATAGTGTCTTGTGTATTGTAGGAAACAACACTCAGGTCACAAACTTCCATCCATTTCATACATCAATGCAAAGAGAGTGGAGGATCACATTTTCAGACTTTTTTCAACTTTTCAAGAAAGCCTTTATGTTCTAACTAGTTCCGATTTTGGACTTTTTGCTTGGATCTGATTGGAACTTGGACCAAATTTGGGGGGGGGGACCCAACAATTCTGCACATGCACAAAATGGCCTCCGCGATTCTGCATGTGCAGAACAGCTGCTGCCATTTTGCAATGCACAGAATAGTCTAGTTGGAATTCTGATAAGCCTTTAAGTTCCACAAATTCAGAATGGCTTATCTGAACCAGCCCTAGCTCAAATTCTAACTCAGTGCTTGTCAAACGTTTTTGAACAATGTTGCCTCTTCCACTTGTCTGTGGTAGTTTACACCTTGCTCCCTCTCCTCCTTCCCACCTTTCTGTTGATTCCCATCTCTCTGCCACTTGCCACTCAATTATTTTGGAAATTCCCCTTAGCATAGTGTGAGTAGAGCTAGAGTTTTGCCAACTGTGTTCCTTCCCACACTCACCCCAGAATACTTTCTGCACCCCTCAGTTTAAGTGCCACTATCTTAACTATACGATGTTAGAGAGGCTTGGGAGACTTGGGACCTGATCCTCAAAGTGTTGCACTTGTACAGCACGCCGCCATAGCAACAGCAACAGCAACAGCAGGGCTCATCCCCTGCAGGTGAGCGAGGCCCCACCCCCTGGGAGGGCCCAGCCCAGGCCCCAGGCCAAAGCTGCCCGCCCGCCCCCAGCGGGCGGCAGCCCTTGGGCGACGCCCGAAGGGCGGCGACAAAAGGGCGCTGGCCGTTTTGTGGCCGTTGTGAGGCCGGAGTGAGGACCTATGATGCCTCCCTATACCTCCCTCACCTCCTCGCCCTCTATCACCTCCCTCCTTCTAGCCTTTCTCACGCACCCCCTCCTTCTCCCTCTTCCATCACCAGCGGCCTTTCTCCAGCCAACCTACCCCTTATTCTCACCCACGCCCATCCCCCCTCCCCACCCTCATCCCCCCTTACCCATTCCCCCTAGGCCCAAACCCGCGACACCCAGGTGTTCCACAGACCATTGTGGCCAATACGAGGCCAGTGCACGACTCACACCCCGCAAACCAGGCCGTTCCCCATCCCCCAACCTCATCCGCATCCCCTGCCTTCCCAAACACCAATTGCCTTTTTCCTGCTCCCTCTGGAACTGCCGCTCGTCCGTGGCTAAAGCTCCCTTCATCCACGATCTCTTCCTCTCTCGCCCCTTTCAACTCCTGGCTCTTACGGAAACCTGGATCACGCCCTCCAACTCTGTTACCCCGGCTGCTCTATCCTCCGGGGGCCTGTCGTTCTCTCACCGCCCCCGCCCTGAGGGCCTGGGTGGTGGTGTGGGCTTGCTCCTTGCTAAGCACTGCCAATTCAAAACCCTCTCCCCTCCCCCCTCCTCCTCCTTCCCTTCCTTTGAGGCCCACTCTGTGCGCTTATACTCCCCTCTACACCTTCGGGTTGCTGTCATCTACCGCCCCCCGGGTTCCCTCTCCTCTTTCCTCCCGGACTTTGAATCCTGGCTCACCTTCTTCCTCTCCGATGATATCCCCACTCTTATCCTTGGTGATTTCAACATTCACGTTGACACGCCCTCCGCCCCCTCTGTTTCCCGCTTTCTCTCTCTCGCTTCCTCCTTTAATCTCCGACTCTGGACCGACTCCCCCACTCATACTGACGGCCATTCCCTCGACCTCGTCTTCACTCGAAACTGTTCTCTAACTGACCTCTCCTTTGACCCCTTCCCTAGTTCTGATCACTTCCTCGGCTCCTTCAGCCTTTCCCACCGACCCCCCTCCGCCTCCCCCTCTATGCGCCCCTTCCGCAATATGCAGGCCCTTACTCCCTCGGAGTTTGCCGCACATCTTTCCCCCCTTCTTCCCCCCGTTTTCGCCTCCTCCTCCCCTGACTCTGCTGTCTCTGCTCTCAACGCTTCTCTCTCCTCGACCCTTGACTCTCTTGCCCCCCCCTCTGCTCGCCCCGTCCGCCCCCTCGACCCCCGCCCCTGGCTTACCCCTGCCATCCGCTACCTCCGCTCCTGCGCCCGGGCTGCCGAACGCCTCTGGCGCAAATCCCGCTCCCTCCCTGACTTCCTCCATTACAAATTCTCCCTCTCCTCCCTCTCCTCGGCTATCTCCCTAGCTAGGCAGCGCTATTATGCCTCTAGGATCGAATCTTTCTCCCGCGACCCTCGCCGCCTTTTCTCTACTTTCGACTCCCTTCTCAAACCCCCCTGCCCTCCTCCGCCCTCTTCCCTTGCTGCTCAGGATCTTGCATCGTTCTTCACCTCCAAGATTGACAAGATCCGTCGGGATATTGCCTCCCTCCGCCCCCCGCCCCCCTCCCTCCTCGCATCCTTCCCTCCTGCCTCTCTCCAGGAAATCTCTGCTCTTCTCTCTTCATCCAACCCCTCCACCTGCCCCCTTGACCCGATCCCCTCCCGCCTCCTGACCTCTATTGCTCCCACTGTCGCTCCCCCCCTTCTGCATGTCGTCAATCTCTCCCTTTCCACAGGCTCCTTCCCCTCTGCCTTCAAACATGCCACTGTCTCCCCCATCCTCAAAAAGCCTACCCTGGACCCTTTCGATCCCTCTAGTTACCGGCCGGTCTCCCTCCTTCCCTTTGCTTCGAAGCTCCTGGAACGTGTCGTCTACTCCCGCTGCCTGAACCTCCTCTCTGCCAACTCCTCCCTGGACCCTCTCCAGTCCGGCTTCCGCCCCCTCCACTCTACTGAAACTGCCCTGGCCAAGATCACCAATGATCTACTTGTCGCTAAATCGAAGCGCCACTACTCCGTTCTTGTCCTCCTTGACCTCTCTGCTGCCTTTGACACTGTCGACCACTCGCTCCTCTTGGACTCGCTTTACTCTTTGGGCTTCCGTGGCTCTGTCTTTGACTGGTTCTCCTCCTACCTCTCTGACCGCTCCTTTAATGTCTCCCTCCCCGAGTCGACCTCCCCCTCCCTTCCCCTCTCGGTTGGGGTTCCCCAAGGTTCTGTCCTTGGCCCTCTCCTCTTCTCTATCTACACCCGGTCCCTTGGTGAAATTATTGCCTCCCACGGGTTCCAATACCATCTCTATGCTGATGACACCCAACTCTATCTCTCTACCCCCTCTCTCTCCTCCTCTGTCCGCTCACGCCTCGTCGACTGCCTCTCTGATATCTCCGCCTGGATGTCCCGACGCCAACTCAAACTGAACATGGCCAAGACTGAACTCCTCATTTTTCCTCCATCCCCCTCCTCTCCCTCTGACCTGACCGTCTGCATTGATGGGGTCACCATCCGTCCTGTTCTCCGTGCCCGCAGCTTGGGCTTCATTTTTGACACGCACCTCTCCTTTAAACCTTACATTGACTCTGTGGCCAAATCCTGCCGATTCGCTCTCCTCAACATTGCCCGCATTCGCCCCTTTCTATCTGTCTCCTCGGCCAAAATCCTTGTTCATGCCATGGTTATCTCTCGCCTCGACTACTGCAACCTCCTCCTTGCTGGCCTCCCTCGCTCCCACCTGTCCCCCCTTGTGGCGATCCAAAACTCTGCCGCCAAGGTCATTCACTCTGCCCGTCGCTTCGACCATGTGACGCCTCTCCTCCTCTCCCTTCACTGGCTCCCCCTTCCTGAACGTATCCTGTTCAAACTCCTGGTTTTCACGTTCAAATCGCTCCATGACCAAGCTCCCCCTTACCTCTCGGACCTAATCGCCCTACGCGCTCCTGCGCGCGCTCTCCGCTCTTCCGCTGTCCCCTCCCTCGCTCTCCCTCGCTTCTCCTGCTCGCCCAACCGCCTTCGTCCCTTCTCCCTCGCTGCCCCGCATGCCTGGAACTCCCTCCCTGCCGACATCCGCCTCGCCTCCTCCCTCCGCTCCTTCAAATCCCTCCTCAAGACCCACCTTTTCCATGCTGCCTTTCCCAATGCCCTCTAGTCTTTCCCCTTGCTCTTACTGTCAGCCCTCCTCTGCTGACTGCTGCTACCGACCACCTTGTAACCAAGCCAAGTACACGCACCTGAGACTTCGCATCCGCCTGAATGTTTGTTTGTCTTCTCCCATGTCTCTCCCGCTGTCCCCTCTCCTTGTCTCCCCCTCCTTGTCTTTTAGATTGTAAGCCACAGGTAGGGACCGCAGCTGATTATATGTTCTGTACAGCGCCAGGTTGTTACTGGCGCTTTATAAATGTTTAATAATAATAATAATAATAAAGTACAAGCCCTGATAAACTCTCTCTATTTTCTTTTAAAAGTACATGCCATTTTCTTTGTGGAGCTAGACCTCATAGTATAACCAGACTGCAAGAAAATTATCTCACCGAGAGGCTCACAGAGAGAAGTATGAGAGCCTGTATCATGAGATAAATTACCTAGACACAAGGGGTATTTTCAGACATGATGGGGCCGATATTGACCCTGCCACGGAATCACCCATTGATCCCCTGCCGGGATCAAAACGGCTGTCAAACAGATGTACCGGCTGATCCTAATGGGGAATCGGAGGAGGGTCCGTGCGGCTCAACGTGCAGCCGTACAGTCCCGCCCCCCCGCTCCCTCGCCCCCCCGCCCCCCAGGAGACGGGTGGGCACTGCGGCCAATGCGGTCGCAGGGCCCGCTGCCCCACCCCTGGGCATTGACCACGGCCCAGAATCTCGCCACTGATTCCGGACCATGGTCAGGGGACAGACGAGATGATCCCCTTGATCACGGGGGGGAATCACATTCAACACACAAACAGAGATGGTTCGGGCAGGACCTCCGTTTGCGTGTTCAATGTGATTCCCCCTCATGATTCACAGGGCTGAACATCTGGCGGGGAGCTTCCGTTCCCCCCCCCAGACGTTACGAGACCACAATCACCATGTGAGAATTCCCCGTGGTTGAGCGTGATCTCGTAATGTCTGAAAATACCCAAGGCTATGCCATGAAGAGTTAATTTCATGGGCAGGAAAATTGTCAGAGGTTATGCATGCCAGAATAAACTATACTGTGTATTTGACAAGCTATATATTGAAAGCTCATCACAGACATTCATAAATCAATTCCTCTGCTTAGAGAGGAAGAGTCTCTGAGAAAGGCTTGCTAGATAAGGAGGAAAAGGTTCTCAGGAATGCCTCTCTAGACAAAAACCCTACTAAGTAAAACACTACTTGAAACAAAGCTTCCCCAGATAAAAACCCTCCCTAACCACTGTCTTAGCCGGAATGCCTGAAGTGAGGCTTTTATAATCACAAGCAGAGACTAAACACTCCACAGGTGAAACAAGCCCTCTTGGTACTCAACCCCAATTAGGCCCAACAAGATCTCATATTAAAACAGGCACAGCTGCTTTTTTTTTTTTTTTCCTTTTTGCTTTTTTTTTTTTTTAAAAGAGCTTAAGGTAGTTATTTTGCTGCAAGGTTTTTCCCTTTCTGAAAACCTGTAAGTTAACAGAATAGTTCCTCTTTTGTTCCCATGTTTCTTTTCCATGTCACTGTTCCATGTAGGAAATATTTCTAAAAAAATTTAAGGCAAATGATACATAAAATCTGCTGTTCTGTGGTGGCATCTTTAACTGGGCAAATTTGTTTGATGCTCCCAGCTCTTCGATGCTGAAATTCTGAGTAGCTTTTTTTTAATTCCTGCCTTCTCCATTCAGAAGGCAGCATACAAGACTGAAGTCTAGATTAGAAAGGACTGAATTTCTATTGACCGTGTGATTTAGGTGTAACTACTTAAGAATTGCTGCCTGACAGGTCTCCTTGCTTAGGGGTTCGCATAATTTTTCAAGAGGCTCATCGTCCATTAAAGTTGAAGGCCCTTTTCACACAGACACTCTAACACTGATAAAATGAGTGTTACATTTTATTACACATGTTGCAGGGCTGCAGGTGTGCTCTATGGGTGCTTTGCAACATGTATAATAAATGTAACACCCATTTTTTTACAGTGTGTGAAAAGGGCCAATGAAAGCTGAGCCATTGGCCATTTTTAGACAGACATGGCTGGGATGGTGGTGTGGTGTGTGTGTCTGTGAGCGCTGTGTGGATCACCCACACATGTCCGGTGAGTGGGTGGGAATCAAATGGGCCAGGAATTGGCAGTGGTGTAGTGGTAGTTTTAAAAGTGCAGGAACAAGACTGCTGAGGTGGGGGGGGCACAAGAAAAGTTCCAGCGCTCCATTCCCACGTAATCCTGCTCCACTACACCACTGGGGATGGGTGTGCCCTACCCATGCATGGTTTGGCCTGCCCCCACACAGAGCATCCTGGAAATTTCCCCGATGCTTTATTAAATGAAAAGGCAGTGCATAGGTCATGGGAACATGCGCCCCCCTGCTCCCCACTGCCTTCAGATGGGCGCCTGGATGCATGGGGGATGGGTGAATGTCTGTGTTTGTGTCTTGTCTAAAAATGGTCGTTGACTTGAAAGGAGGGAGGAGTTCACCCAAGATCGTCAGAAGCCACCTGAGGATGTTTTATGCTGTACACAGGCTGCTTTTAGACATCCATGGTACACATGAAGCATAAAATCATGACACGTGTAAGGCTGTTTTTACATAGATACCCCCCCCGGCTTGGTGTTCAGGCAGGTGTGCAAAGGGGGGAGACATCTATGTAAATTGCCAGTGGTGGGTGGGGTGATGGATGTTCGCTTGGTGTTCATCCATGTGAACATCAAGTCGGATGGGTGGGGGTATGTGTGAACTCCCACCTCCACCCACACCCACCCACGGAGCAACTGGCAGTAGCGTCCATTACTCCATGAGTGGGTGTGGGTGGAGATGAGCGTTGGCTGGGAGCAAACACTCACCAACACCCACCAAAAGTGGCGTTTACACAGACACTCCCACCCATCTCCACCCAGGGAAATACTCCCCATCCACCGGCCAATACCCATCTCCACCCAGAGGAACTGGGTGGAGACATCATGTGTGCACAGGGCTCATGGTGATTGGCTGCAATGGTGCCCTGTAACATGTATAATAAAATGTAACACCCATTTTATGGGTGTTAGAACGTCTGTGTAAAAAGGGCCTAAGTCACATATGATATAATCATTTTTCAAAATATTGCAGGATTGGGAAAGCTAATGGCCACTACTCAGATGCGTTTCATGATGAAGACAAGAGATCTTAATATGCTAATCATCTCATTGGGCAAAACCAAAATAAATGGGTGCTTTGCTTGGAAGAACAGTAGGGGTATTTTCAGATGTTACGAGATCACAGTGAACCACGGTGAATACACACCTGTGGTCACTGTGTCTCGAACGTCTGTTTGGCGGCCGCCAGATGTTCACCAGAGTCAATACCCACATGGGGTCAATTTGAACCACGCTTCCCGGGCTAGCCGGGGAAATGTCCTGGGAAGCGTGGTCAAAGAGATCCCCAGCGGGGACCAAAAAAAAGTAATGTCTGGCTGGGTGCCATGGCCCGGGATCACCGGCGGGATCCCGGGCCACGGCGAATCCGGCCTGATGCGGCAACCTCATTGGCCCCACCGCCCGCCCGTCTCCCCGGAGGGCGGGCGGCGGGATGCATGGAGGGGGCGGGGCCATGCGGCCACACGTTGCGTCGCGCGGCCCCGCCCTCTCCCAGATTCCCCGCTGGGATCCCCCCAGCACGTCTGCTATGGCGTGATGGGGTGATCCTGGTGGGGAATGAATTGGGTGATTTTGTTACGGGGCCAATAGGCCCCGTAATGTCTGAAATCACCCTAGGAAAGAATTAGGTTACAAAGTAGCAGCAAATTTGGTCTTCATCCTCTTGGAACCATTTTCTACAGTGGCCAAAAATCCTCCCAAGCCTGCACCATGTAGAAGAATTCTACCACATGAGACTTGCATGTTCTAGCACTTAATGAACTGAAAACATTAGTTAATTACCAGATGTTGCATTGCAGATAAAAATGCATCTTTACTCTGAAAATATGTTTAGCTTTGGTTAATTAGGAAGTAATCCATGTTACTTTGCTAATCCAGGCTTTTATGTCTAGTTTTAGGTGGCAGCAGGTTCACACACCAACATAAATGAATATGGATCTTTAGTATTAATAATTAGGGATGTGTGAACAGAACGGGGATCGGATGTTCGACCATTCGGCTCAAAAACTTAGTTCGGGTTCATGGGTTCAGTCCCATGGAGTTCGGACCCACCTGAACATTCAGAAAATTCAGCTTGGGGAGCTCCAGAGGTGCCTGTGAGGGCATGGCAGGCCATTGGAGACACAGAAGCAGCAGCAGCAGAAGCAGCAGAGACTAGGAAGGCTTGGGACTTGGCACCTCAGATTGCCCGGGCAGGCAGGTTCAGTGCCTGGCCTCTGGGGGTGCCCATGAGGGCATGGCTGGCCATGTGAGACCCAACGGCTGCAGAAGCAGCAGCAGCAGAGGCCTGGAAGGCTTGGGGCTTGGTATTTGGCCTGGCACCCCTATTTGTCCAGGCACTTCAGGCTGCCAGACATTGGCAGAGCAGTAGCAGAGGCCCATCCAGGGTTTGGTGGCTGGCACCCTTACTTGGCTGGGTATTGCAGGCTGCCTGGATTTTTGGCGAGCACTCTGTGCATGCCCATGAGTGTGTGCTCTGTATGGCACCTGCCACCTATGCGTTATGTGGTATGGTCAGTATGGCACCTTTACTTTGCTGGGCATTGCAGGCTGGCTGACATCAGTGGAGCAGTGGCAGAGGCCCTGCCATGGCTTGATGGATGGCACCCTTATTCGGCCAGGCATTGCAGGATGGCGGACATCGTTTGAGCTATTCAGCTTGCCTCACACAAAGCATGCTGGATTTTCGGCGAGCTCTCTGTGCGTGGCCATGAGTGGGTGCTCTGTGGTATGTCAACTGCCACCTATACATTATGCGGTATGGCCAGTATGGCACCCCTACTTGGCCGAGTGTCGCAGGCTGGCATCGTACTCGACTGATCTCAAAAAGCTCTACTGAAAATTGGGCAAGCCTTGACCAGTGGTGAATCTCGCCGCCACCCAGTCCCTGCCCGCTGGTGCACTCATCTGAGCTATGCCCGTCTACAAGTGTGAGGAGCAAATGGCTGACATGCAGTAACAGCAGAAGCAACTGACATTGGATTGCCAAGGCACAGAGCCCGTGACACAGCAGAAGCAGCATCAGCAGAGGCAGGAGTAGCAGACATTTGATTGCTAGGGCACAGTACTCATGGCACAGCACTGGCAGCCTCAGCAGCAGCAGAAATTAGATTTCCAGGCCACAGTACCAATGGCACAGCAGAGGTAGCAGATGCAGACATTGGATTGCCAGGGCACAGTAACTGTGGCTGGCCTGGCACCCATCCTTGGCTGGGCATTGCAGTCTGCCAGTCATCAGTGGAGCAGTGGCAGAGGCACGGCCAGGGCTTGGTGGTTGGCACCCCTACTCGGCTGGGCATTTCAGGCTGCTGGGTATTGGCAGAGCAGTGGCAGAGGCCCGGCCAGGGCTCGGTGACTGGCACCCCTACTTTGCCAGGCATTTCAGGCTGCCAGGCATTGGTGGAGGAGCAGCAGCAGAGGCCCAGCCAGGGCTTGGTGGCTGGCATCCCTACTCAGCCAGGTGTTGTAGGCTGCCAGGCATTGGCAGAGTAGGGGCAGGGGCCCAGCCAGGGCTTGGTGGCTGGAACCCCTACTTGGCCGGGCATTGCAGGCTTCCAGGCATCTGTGGCAGCCTGACTCAGGGTGGTGCATGAGGGCAGCTTAAACTGGGGGGCCAGGAAGACATCAGGCATCGACCACCGAGAAGGGATGCCCATCGAGCGCAATAATTTCTCCCAACGTGTGCGTGGATTTCAGTTGAAAGCCCCGCTGCCCTCCACATCTGCAGCTATCAATGGACTTGACGGCTAACCCCATCCCAGCTCCTCTATGGTGCACTGATGCTGCTGGGCCTCAACTGGCTGCTGTTGCTGCTACTACTTCTGCTGCTACTGCTGCTCCTCTCCCTGCTGCCATTGCCCAGGGATCTGGCCCTGCCTCTAGCAGCTGGGGTGGGATCCACCAGCCCTGGACTGCTGGGGATCACATGAATAATGGGGGACATTGGTGGACCATGATGAACATCTGACCCTGAAGCACCTGCACCTGCTCCTGAAGCCACAGCAGAGACATCTTCATCCTCCTGGACTGCGTGCCTTCCAGTGCCCTGCATGGCAGTGGAGGATGCTGGCAGGAGGTGATGCCAAACCACAACCCTAGTGTCACGCAGGCTATGAAGGCAGGCTGAGGCAGGGTTTGAGCTTTGCCCACAGGGTGGACAGACAAGCACTTTGGCATGAGCATCAGAAGGCAGGCTGAGGCAGGATTTGAGCTTTGCAATTAGGGCGGGCAGACAGGCATCATGGCATGAGAGGCAGTAGGGAAGGCAGGCTGAGACAGTGTTTGGGTTTTGCCCACAGGGCAGGCCTATAGACACTTTGGCATGAGCAGAAGGCAGACTGAGGCAGGATTCGAGCTTGACAACCAGGGAGGGCAGACAGGCATCATGGCATGAGATGCAGTAGGGAAGGCAGGCTGAAGCAGGGTTTGGGTTTTGGCATGAGCAGAAGGCAGACTGAGACAGGGTTCGAGCTTTGCCCACAGGGTGTGCAGACAAGCACTTTGGCATTAGCATCGAAGGCAGGCTCAGGCACGGTTCGAGCTTGGCAACCAGGGCGGGCAGACTGGCATTATGGCATGAAAGGCAATTGGGAAAGCAGGCTGAGGCAGGGTTTGAGCTTTTCCCACAGTGCAGACAGACAAGCACTTTGGCATGAGCATCGGAAGTCAGGCTGAGGCAGGGATCGAGCTCTGCCCACAGGGCGGGCAGACAGGCACTTTGGCATGAGAAGAAGTCAGGCTGAGGCAGGGTATAACACCTAAATCTATCTAATCTAATCTAAATAAATGAAACAATGAGGTAAATGTGTGGAAATGGGTGAAATGGGAGGAGGATGGCAATGGATTGGGAGGAACACAAACTGCAGGGAAAGGGAGAGTTCTGAAAATTCCTGCTGACAGGATCAGTGGCTATCTCAGAATGAACTGGAAGCGGGGAGGGCAATTACTTTAGTTACTTGCTGCACCTGCCTTACCACAAGCCCTGTGCAGTCTAGTCTAGGCTCTGTGCAGTCTAGTCCGTGGCCAGTCGCAGACTGCCAAGCCAGTGGTCTGAGGAAAAGAAGGATGGTGATTGGGCAGGCTTGCTGCTAGTCCAAGCCTCTCTCCACCCCTGGAGCCAGGAAGTCTTCTCCTCAGTTGCCCCCCCTCCCTGGGCCTACCATCCAGGTTTTTCCTGCCCGAACACACCCAAATGCACCTGAATGCATCTGAATGCACCTGAACTGTTCAGGGGGTTCTGCGTTCAGTTCAGGCATCTGATTCAGGCATCCGAACTGGCTGAGTTCAGGCCGAACTCCAAACGTACGAACCACATTCACACATCCCTATTAATAATTATAGATCTATTAGTCCTTTGTATCTTTCTTTTAAAAACCTACTCTCCTACATGCTGGTGTAAAGAGACTAGGGCTGAAATGAGATTTCACCAAAACAGAAAAACTTGTAAAAAAACCTCAGTTTCTTATACAATATCAGTTGAATCAAGAACCTCTTTGTACTCGCTACTCAGCAATGTCTCAACTGAAATTTCATTTCTCAAGTTGCCAGCTTTCCACTTACTGGGACTCGGTTTACCACTTTCCCGATGCAATACCTCACTTCTTGCATGCCATTTCCCCTTGTATTTCATTGTCTGGTACTTAGATTCCTTTACTAACCTTCGATCCAGTTGCAGATTGACTCGCCCAGCTGCTGCTGGTGCAGCTGCTCAGTTGATCCGAGTTCTTCCCATCTGGCTTTTCTGGGGTGGGGGCAAGGAGGCCTCTCCTGTTGCACCAGCACTGGCTTCTAGCCAGGTTGCGTGTCACAGTCTCTATATTGGGGGGTGCTCATGGGTTGCACGTACAGTGCCTTCAATCTGACTCCCAGGGTCTCTTCACTTCACCTCCCATCTCTCCCTCCAGCTTAGAAAATCCAAATGGGAAGAAACTGGCTCATCTGGTCAGTGCCTGGGAGGAGCAGCAGTAGCCACTTAGGTCAGCCCAGGGGGCGTATGGGTAGGTTGTCAGGTCGTGTTTGGGCACCAAGCTGTGCCCAAATGCAGGCAGGTCAAGTCAGACACCCCAGATTCGAAATGGTGCACATTTTTGTGGGTTCCTGGTTGTGCCTCTAGGATGGGCTAATAGCACAGTGATTGGCTCAGAAATATAGAAACAACAAACCTGGATGTAAAACAGTACTCTTAGCAATGTGGTAAGGTGGTAAATGAATGGTACACGGTATGCAATAAACAGCAAGTGGAAAGTTGGTAAATCAGGCCAATATCTCACAGTACTGCGAGAATTGAGAAACGGTTGGGAAATTTATCCCGATTCCCAATATGGCAAAATTTCTCACAAGCAAAAATTTAGCTTCTCATTTCAGCCCTAAAAGAGACCAATCCTCAGAGAAACTCATTTCTCCTTGTATACGAATCATGGACTCCTAGTCAGGCTCTTGCCTCTGTAGAACACACTTAATTTGGTTGCAGTAAGGTTTCTATGTGCTAACAGGATCAGGAGAGGGTAGAATTTCCTCCCTAAATATAATTCTGTGTGAGCCAAATCATTTGTTAATCTGTGGTGGACTTCAATTTCATTCATGGGTATTGATGAAAAGCTCCTGGTAACATTGGTACAATTGTACTGCAACAACACAACTAGGGTAGAGCAAATAGTCTGAGTGCCCCAATACCCATTTCAAGAGGAGTCCGCCAGGGGTGCGTCCTGCCCCCCCCCCACTATTTAATTTGTATGTTTCAAACCTTGTGAATTCTAATCCCCCAAGGATTCGGTCCTGCCCGATCTATGTTTTACAATATGCGGATGACGTAGTTCTGCTCTTCCAAACCAGAAAGGGCTTGAAGGGGCTTATAGAAAATCTGATGGCATTCTGTGAGACTAATGGGCTGGAGATTAACATGGGGAAGTCCAATATTATGGCCTTGGGTAGGAAACACCATAAATTAAGTTGGACGATTAATGGTAAGACCATGGCGGTAGTCAAGTCCTTCTTGTATCTGGGAGTTGTATACTCAGATAGAGGCACGTGGTGTAAGCATATTAACCACAGAGCCAGTAAGGCATCAAGGGCCGCATGTGGTATTCAGAAGGCTGTGAATCTGTCACGAAATGTCTCTATGTCCACATTCGTACAAATTTTCCAACTTAAGGTGCATCCTTCAGCATCATTTGGATTAGAGATTATACCATTTCCCAATGTTGCTGAGTTGGAAAGGGTACAAAACCAATTCCTCTGACATTTACCCAGGGTTAGGAACAATATACCGGAAGCAGCCGTTCGAGCTGAAACAGGTCTTTTATCTGTGGAGTCCCTCGGTAAGATGGCCTTTATCAGGTATTGGCTCAGACTGCTTTCCCAAACTGAAAACGCATTGCCCACCCAGTGTTTAATGGAGGAATTGGAGTAAATGGGGGGTTGGGGCTTACTCCTGGGTTCGATATCTAGCACTTCTCCAGAAAAATATGGGTTTCTCTCTTGTGTACTTCTATGGGAAACCCATGGCTACAATTAAAAGAGAGATTATCTGCAGATTGAAAGATATATCTAAACAGGAGGACCTTGCCACAGTACACAACTGGAGAGTAGCCCCATGGCTAAGGGTGATCAAGAACACCGTTGCTTTAGAACCGTATTTGGATCAGCTGTTAAATAAGGTCTTACGTAGGGCCTATACTTTATTAAGGTTCCAGCTTATTCAAATGGCTGTAGTCGAAGGAAGATATGAGCACCGTCGCTGCACTTGCAGCTTGGACGAAATTGAAACAACAGAACATTTTGTACTGAGATGCCCATATTTTTGAAGTTTGAGGGCCACTTAGGTCCATCCCCTTTTTGGGAAACAGACAAATCTTGGACGTTCATATGCCTTCAGACTGTTACTGACCCTGACATCTAGGGAAGAAATTTTTGCAATGGCTACGTTTGTTTGGCTTGCAAGTAAGAGGACGCAAAAAATAAGAGCAGACCTGCGCGAGTTTGCTAATGTAGAAAGTTCTGAGACTCCCTTGATTGCTGGTTGTTGATGGAGGCACTTTAGATCCTGTTCTTTGTTTGGGTCGATCTTATTCTGTTATATTTAATTCAATTTTGTTTACTTTATTTACTTATTCTTTATTCTTGTTCATTGTTCATGTGCTTGGCTAAGATGAGAGCTAGCCTATTATATAATAAGAATTACAATTAGACTGTAGTTAACGGCTCATAAGGTTTGGCTGCTCTCTATAAGTGCCTTGCGCATCTGGAAAGTTGTTAATAATTTTGATTCACAGATTGTTTATAACTTGCTTTGATTGAAATTTATCTTAAATGTTTGTTTGTTTGCTGATTTATTATGTATTATTTGTCTACTTAGACCCTGGCAAAAGCTACAGTCACAATAAATAATAATAATAAAAAATACTCATTCTGTGGTGGTGAGATTTGGGGCATGTGGCTAAGTAAAAGTTGCTAGCCTACATCTAAAAGCATAGACTTGGGCCCAAGATCTTAGCATGGATTCAAAGCTGCTTTAACTTCAAACACAAACCATGTTGCAGAGGAGATAACATCACCTTATTAAAATGCAATAGTCCGATGTGACACAAAAAATCCTAAATGTAGTTTCTCTCCTCTCAGCAAAGATGGGTACTTTCAGACATGACGCTAACCACCCTTTAACCACCCTTGGTGGTTATTTATGCATGTTGCAGGGCTGCATAGGGCACCAATACAGCCCTGCAACATGCATAAATAACCACCAAGGGTGGTTAAAGGGTGGTTAATGTCATGTCTGAAAGTACCCAATGTTCAAAGAGCAAACAGACCAAAATAAGAGAGAAATCTCGAGGTGTACCTGCCTTTAGGGGGCTCCATAGAATGACCTCTCTTACCCAAAAAGATCTGAAAATGTGCACAGTTGTGATTCCTGTCCTTAGTAGCAGAAGGAAGCAAGCTGGGAGTTAGGCTGCCCTTGCTAATCCTCTAGCATGCTGAGCTACTACATCAGCAACAGATCTGGTATAATTAACATACTTCCCTTTTGAGATGTGACACTGGAATGGTAGCAGTGAATTGAAAGGTATGATTTGACAAATAAACCTAACACTTTGGAGGTAGTTGAAGTGTATGCTATTATGGCACATTGTAATTGTACGTGTATATGGATATACACCTACCTTTAAATTCTTCTGGTTTCTTATTTCTTCATTTAGCACATTCTATTGTAGGTTTTGGTATACTGTATTTTGTGTGTTCCGCAAACAATGTCAAAGAAAGGGGTTTATTAATATTATTTCTGAACTATGAAAGCCTACCAGCCACTTGACTTCTTATTTAAATCAAGACTGCCATTCATTTTTAATAGCACTTGTGATTCTCTGGGGTGGAAGAAATCAATACACATTTTTAGAAAAACAAAATCAGCAGGAAGCAGAAGACCCTCAGCGATACTTTGAGTCTCCTTTGAAAATAAGTGTTAAGAATATTTTTTTGTTGTTATTTATTTAAATGCTCCTGACTGTGTCAGACATACAGGGGTCTGTTGTTAAAGGGATATTTTTTAAAACCCAAAGGCCTTCAAATGGATCTGTGACTTGTGATCTTACATCTTTCTTACTCCACCTTGCTGTCTCTTTCAATGTAACTTAAAAAAAAGAAGGAAAAAAGGAGTAACAGGTTAAAGTAACATGGCCTCTTTCCTTTTCCTAAGATAATAAGAAGCCAGCTAGCTGAATAAGAACACAGGGGCTGTCATAGTGGGTGCAAACAATGGTTTGCCTAGCCCAGCATCCTGTCTCCAACAGGAACTAATAATACACACTCTAAGTAAAGTATACAGGCAGCTGCAGGGCAATTATAGGGGCTGATCTCAAGCCCTGCTGAATGGTACATGGAGCACATGTGTCGCATGCAGGTCATGTACACCCCCAGCACAGTAGGGATGGGCGAACAGATTGCGGTTCGGGTTTGGCCGTTTGGTTGGCTGCGTTTGGTTCGTCTATTGGGTTCGTCCGTTGGGTTTGGCTGCGTTCAGTTCATCCGTTCGGTTCGTCCTTTCGGTTAGTTCGCCGGGTTCGGGTTCGACCGTTCTGTTCTGTCGTTCTGCTCTGCCATTCTGCCATTCTGTTCAGTTGTTCTGGAAATGTTATGGGTCGTTTTTTTGTTTTTTATATGGTTTATTGGGTTTTTTATTGGGTTTTATATGGTTTACTTTTGTTTTTGATTTGTTTTTTTTGTTTTTATATGGTTTTTTTTTTAATCTAATATTATATCTATCTATCTACACTAAATCTAGCTTCTATTAACTATTCTAAATGCTATGAACTAAATGGATTATCTAATAACTACACAGACCTACTCCTATAAACACTAAAACTAAATCGCTAATGCTATCTCTATTACTAAGCTAGCTCCTACAACTACTATCCCTAACCTATCTCTCTATCTCTATATATCTATATCTCTCTATCTCTCTCTATATGGGATGGGGGGGAAATCACAAACACAAGGTTTCAGTTTAAGGTTTAAGTTTCATTTCAGTACAAAACTGAAATGAAACTTAAAGCAATATAATAATCCTACTCAACACCTGCTGTTCAGGAACAGTGACTAGCTCAGAAGGTTTTGGGAAGGGGGGAGGCAGATAGTTTCATTTCTTGCAAGCCTCTCCATCCCTGGTGCCTGGAAGTCTGCTCCTCATTGACTAGTACTACCCCTCCCTGTCACCTTACAGTGAACCTTTTTTTGCCACCCGAACTCACCCGAACGCAATCCAAACTGACCAAACTGTTCGGCCATTTCGCCGTTCGGTGTTCTGTTCTGTTCGGTATGTTCAGGTTCGGGTTCGCGTTCGGTCATCTGAACAGGCTGAGTTCAGGCCGAACTCTGAACTTCTGAACCGCGGTTCGCCCATCCCTACAGCTCAGGGCATACAGCACACATGCAAACTCTGCAGCCGTGTGTGCATTTGCACACACAGCAGTGCAGCAGCATGTGCAGGACATGCTATTCCTTCTACTGGCAGTTAGGTGTTAGGATCAGAGCTGAAATGAGTGCCCGCAAAACCTTTTTTAAAAAAATTAATATACCGGTCAAATTTCTGGGATTCAAATTGACCTAAAAATTCTGGGGACAAATTAGGACACGATTACCACTCCATCTGGGTACACAATGTCCCAATTTTCAAGTTTTTCTCCCAGAACACCATCTTCCAATCCTGAAATATTGACTTCTAATCTGGTCCCATTTTTCTGAGTTTCTATCCAGTTTTTCTGAGTTTCCAACCCAATTTAACAGTTTATAACCAATAAATACCTTCTGAAAACCCAGATCCCGAACTTCCTCTGCGCTCATCAGGGTGATGGACTGGTTAGGTTGGTCCATTCCTGGAGATTAATAGATTAGAGATGGGCGAACGCAGTTCGGCGTTCGGAGCGAACTCGACCAGTTCGGTTGACCAAACCAAACTTCCGAACAGAACTCGATTTTAGAACCGAACCAAATTTATGAACTCGGCTCTGTTCGCCCATCCCTAAAAGATAATATTCCATTTAGTTCAATGGGCTTTGAATTTCTGAACTTTGTTCGGAAGTTCGGAGTTTGGACCAAACTCGAATAGTTCGCTCGACCGAACTGAACCTCCGAACCGAATTTCCAAACTGAACTGAACGGAACCAAATTTCTGAACTCCGTTCTGTTTGCCCATCCTTATAATAGTTCAGATTAGTTTCCAGAACTCTCTGGGAGATTTACCTGCTGACCTTAGCAGCTACTCTGTCAATGACCTGGTCGCTTTGTGAAATGACATCTTGACCATGGCCATCAGCATGGTTGCACCATGTTGCCACCACTGCAGCAGCACAGGTCCCCCTGGTATATGGAGGATGTGAGGTGACTGAAGAAGAAGGGTAAGTGGATAGAGTGCAGGTGGCACTGAACTCATGCTGAAGTCAACCAATTGCAGCATAGATTGTTTTTGAAGGATTATCCCATAGCTCAGGTGGCAGCAAAGAATGCTTTCTTCTCTGCCATCATAACATCTTCAAAGTACTGTCCAGAAGTGCTGTTCCAGGTGGTGAGTGACCTGGTTAATCTGGTCTGCCTCCACTCAGAAATGGAGTCATCTACTGCCTGCTTTGTCGTTTTTATTAGTTAATTTGCATATAAAATAGCTCATATTCACTACGAATCGGGTGCTGCCATTTTCATGGCAGAATTAGAGCTTGGGGTTATGGAAACCCAGTCTTGTTCTTCTTATTTGGATCAGTTTCAATCAGTACCACCCATTGGGAGATGTCCTTGGAGCAATGAGGGCAACAAGTTGTGAACTAGATCTTGTTATCCATCCTGGCTGGTGAAAGCCAGGCAGGAGACATTGGAGGTATTGCTGGCTGGGGTTGTCAATGCCTTCCTTCGGGGGGGGGGGCGGTGGCCCTGGAGTCGGTGTCCTCACTGGGGGTGGCAAGAGGACCTGGGGCCGGGGCGGGTTAGGTTGTCTGATGCCCTTAAAACTGCTGTTGTCCAACCCCAACCCCAGCTTAAGAAACCATCTTTGGACTCTGACTCCCCAAGCAGCTATCAGACTGTCTCTAACCTTCCCTTTTTAGGGAAGGTTATTGAACACATGGTTGCCCAACAGCTCCAGTTTCATCTCACTACTGTCAGATTCCTGGACCTGCTTCAGTCAGGTTTTCATCCTGGGTATGGCATGGTGACTGCACTTTTGGCCTTGGTCAATGATCTGCGCCTAGAGATTGACAAGGGGAATTCTACCCTGTTGATCTTGTTAGACCATTCAGCAGGCTTTGATACAGTTGACAATGAGGTGTTGTTGTCATGACTGCGTGGGATCCACTCTTGAGTGGTTCCACTTCTTCCTGATGGGAAGGTTCCAGAGAGTGGTGATGATTGATGGGTTATTGTTTGCTTGTTGTCCCTCAGGACCTGTCTGGGGAATCTCACAGGGTTCTAATCTGTCTTCCCCTCTTGTTCAATGTGTGTATGAGGCTACTGGGTGAGACTTGGGGTAAAGTATCATCAATATGCTGATGATGCTCAGCTCTACCTCTCTATTTCATTTGACGCAGTTCCTCCAGTCTCGGTGCTTACCCAGTGCCTGGCTGTGGTCAGGGACTGGATGAGGGTGAGCTGACTGAAGCTGAATCCAGACAAGACTGTCGTGATGATGATTGGCTGACCCTGTGATCTGTAGGGGATTGGAATTCCTGTTATTGAAGTCCCGCTCCCTCTGGTCGGTCAGGTTCACAATCTTGGAGTGTTTCTGGACTCCCTGTTGCACCTGGATTGTCAGGTTGCAGCAGTGGCCAGGAGCATTTTTCCACAAAGTCCATCTTGTGAAGAGGCTACAGCCTTTTCTTTCTGATTCAAATCTGGCCACTGTCATCCCTGCTTTCATCACCTCAAGGCTAGGTTACTGGAGTGCACTCTATGTGGGGATGCCCTTGATGACGTTTGCAGCATCCAAATGATTTTTGGCAGATCGTGTACTAAATGGTACATTCATCAAACTACTGGTTTACGATTACCAAGTTACCATCATTTTGTGCCATTTTATTGATTTCTAATACACCATTTTTCTTATTTCACCCATTAATTTTTTAATGTCAGGAAGACACTAAAATGGTATTATGGTGATCAGAATGGATCAGTTAAATGGACAATGGTAAAAAAAAAGTTGGTAAAAAGCAATGGTGATATCATTTCAGGTAATGCGTAGCAGGAGGGGCGGGGTATAAATTTATTAAATAAAATAAATAAAAATAAAAAATTGGGTGCCTATATCAGTATTCAGGTACTGATAGGGGTACCTGATGTGTTACCCATAATTTGGGGTATTATCTGTGGGTAAGAAAAGAAATGCTACCCATTTCAGCTCTAATAAAACCTATCCAAAATAAATCTCTTTAAGCTACCGCAAAATACTAATTCAAATATTCCCTATGATTTACTTGCCTACAAGTAGTTAATATGCTTTAAAAGTTGGAGGTGATAATAGATCTATCAAGACATATATGATGTAACTTACCTGAAATATCCCATAATTCTTTCAGTGAAAGAATTGTGTCAGCCTTACAATGCCCTGACCCGACGTGTAAGTCGTTCATTAGTCACTCACCTTACTTTGTCATGCAAGATTTTAGATTAGTATTTTCAAAGTGGTTTAATGGAGTTAGACACCTATCTTTGAATGACCGGATTCTTTTTACATACTCCTCTCAACATTTTGAACAGCCAAAGGGTAAAAACTGACACGACGGTGACCCACTTTGGCCTGCTTTAAACTTGCTCTGGCCAAAACCCACCACCACATTTGTTTACATGCTGCTGGATGTTAGCTTGGGACTGCCCTGGGGAGGGCAGACGGCCACCCCAGGCTGCCTCCTCAGAAAATCTCCAAGGACACAGCCTGGGCTAAGGGCTGACCACGTGGGCCAACATGGGCCAATGTGGGCTAGCATGTGTGTTCAGACCCACCTTGGGGCAGGGGTCACCATGTCTAAGCACGATGGCTAGTCGCTATGGCAGGAGTGCTGGGAGTAGAACGGCCACCTGCACATTTGTTTAGCTCCATGCTGGGTGGGCAGAGGGACAGCTCTCTATATGCGGGCATGTTTGTTCAGTGCCCCTCCCTGACCTGGGCTGTGTCATCAGAGGTTTCCTGCACTAGACTGAGTTGGAAAGACGCCATGTCACCCACACATCTCTTTTTACCCAAAGAGGTTCAACTCCACTCATGTGGCCAATAAGATCTGGCCCTCAGTGAATATGTTCCACCCCTTGTGCACTTACATGCACACGTTCATGCCTCTCAACATTCCAAGTGACAGAAGCAATCCTGCTTCTCATTCCTCTTAGTTTCTTGTCATTCCATCATCTCCCCATTGTCATCTCAAGTGATTTCCTGGAAGGCAACCAGGAAAGAAGTGCCCGAGGCTTGAAATACTCATTTTTTTGTCTCTCTCCCTCTCTCCTGAAAGAGGGATTTTCACCTCCTGAGACAGTGGGATTCACCATCCCAGGACTGTTCCTCTACATAGAGGTTGTTGGGGGGAATGACTTTAGATCATTTGAAAATTCCAGCTATCAGCTGAGAGCCTTGCAGGAGCATGGGCTATTTCTTCTGCTGCTTTCTTAAGACACCCAGCTCTCCATTCCCTTCCCAGATATAGCACCAGAAATATCTGAACAGCAAAGTAACCGACAGTCCAAGACCCGCCACCTAGGTGTGCCCAAGTTAAAGCAAATGCTATCTCTTTCTGACATACACATATACATATTCCCATCTGGCCTGATTTATTTATTTTATTGATTTATTTACTTATTTATTTTGTTTTTTATCCTGCCCTATCCCCAAAGGCTCAGGGTGGTTCACAGTATCATAAAACATAAAATACAAGATAAAAACGGTAAAACCAAATAAAATGTTTATAAAACCTCCACCTCACCACAGGATCTACCCCAGCCAGTTGAATGCTTGGCCAAATAAATATGTCTTGCACTGCCTGAGAAAGATGCCCATACTAGGACTTAGATGAAGCTCAAAAGGAAGGGAGTACCAAAGTTTTTGAACTGCTACCAAGGATGCTTCTCTACGTACTTGGATTATTTGGACATGGGTCAAAGGTGGAACTTGCAAGAGGGCACTCTTAGTTGAGCTTAGGGTCCCCAGAGGGACATAAGGAGGAAGGCAGGCCTTGTCCATGTGTCAGAGTTAACCATGTGGTAAATGCTTAAATGTTGGTGGCTACAGTATAAGTGAATCACTTTTTTCTTGTTATAAATCCCAAAGGCAAACATTTAAATTACCCTGTTAAAATTATGCACAACCTTGAATTTCCCAGCTCAAGAGAAAATGCAAGTTTCTCAATAACTTCACACTTTAACTAGTTATCGTTATTTGTGTATAATATGACATACAGGACTAAAGGTAAATGTAATCATATATCAAATGTACTGTATTTTCAATTATTCTTCTCAAGAATTTTAAATGAAACTGGATGATTTAAGTTTTTACTTGCTACTTGATGGACAACTCAATCCTTTTTCTCCTTAGCATATGAATAAGTAAGTATACAGGTACCTGCAATGGTTGCCATTCAAAAGGCAACCATTGCTTATTATTTTGTTAGTGCTATTATAGTTCCAAAAGGTCCAACTCAGCTGTGTGTTCTCCATTGTGTAAGGAACTGTATGAAACTGAAAAACACAGTATAATACAGGTTTTTCCTCAAAGAGCATGTGATCTTAGAAAAAAAAGGATAAAAAGAGGAGCAGAAATAAATAATAATATAAGGGGTGTGCATGTTGTTTTCGTTATATCAATAATGAAATAAAAAATGTCATTTTTGTTATCGTTATTGCACTAGTGAAAACAACAAAAATAATAACAAAATCAATAATGGGTGATTTCAGACGTGACGAGATCACGCTGAACCACACTGAACCACGGTGAACCCCGCAGCGGGGCGAAAGGCCCCTGCACGTCTGCACAGCGTGCGCCATATGTTGGCCACGCTGAATCTGCAGATGGGGTCAATTTGAACCACGCTTCCCGGGCTAGCCGGGGGAAGGTCCCGGGAAGCGTGGTCAAATGGACCGCGGGCCGTGGCGAACAAAAAGTAACGTCTGGTCGCGTGCCACGGGCCGGGATCCCCGGCGGGATCCCGGGCCGTGGCACGATCGGCCAGACGCGGCGGCCGCATTGGCCCCGCCGCCCGCCCGTCTCCTCGGAGGGCGGGCGGCGGGGTGCGTGGAGGGGGCGGGGCCGTGCGGCCGCACGTTGCGCCGCGCGGCCCCGGCTCCTCCCACTTTCCCCGCCGGGATCCCCCCGGCACGTCTGTTGGGCCGTGCCGGGGTGACCCCGGCGGGGAACGAAGACGTTCGTTACGGTACGGGGCCAAAGGGCCCCGTAACGTCTGAAAGTACCCAATGATAACGAAAGTCCTTGTTGATTTCGTTATTGCCTAGCAATCTGACAGGTGTTTTCTTGAGGGAAATGTGGTGCGGGGAGGAAGGAGCAGACATCTCCGAGCCAGAAACAGTGTTGAACCCTTGAACTGTGTCTGTGATGGGAGGGGAAGGACCTGATCGATGTAATCGCTGGCCAATGAGCAGTGTAAGTAGGTCCCAGGCAGTTGAATGGCACCCTGTGATTGCTCAATGCCTCCTTCCTCCCAGAACCAATCAGGGGATCTCTGGGGAAGGGCACTGCAACCCTTTAAACTCCAGGGCTGGGCTGCTTGACTCTGGTTCTATGTTAGTTATTGCTCTGTCAGGGTGGATTTGCAGAATCTGCTGTTGCTTACACTAAAAATCCTCCCATATGAGGGATCTGCACATGTGGCAGAACAGCTAGCTGGGACTTGTCTGAACTGCATTCCCCCCCAGCTTGAAATTGACCAGCAAAAGTGAAGAAAAGAGAAAAAAACTCCGTGATTGCTAGCAATCTGAGCTCCGTTCCCCCCAGCTTGAAATTGACCTGCAAAAGTGAAAAAAAGAGGGGGGGGGGAAACTCTGTGATTTCTGGCAGTCTGAGCTCAGTTCCCCCAGCTTGAAATTGACCGGCAAAAGTGAAAAAAGAGGAGGGAAGCTCCGTGTTTGTTAGCAATGTCAGGGAAAAGTAAAAACAAGCAAAAGCTGTCTCAAAGCAATGCACTGGAGTGCTTTTACCAGAAGAAAGCCAGTGTGACCCCCAGAAGCTCAGAAAGCAGGAACAGCAGCCTGCCAATGGTGGCGGCAGAGCGAGAGACTGAAGAGGAGCAGGGATCAACTGATAATGACCAGGAGGAGGTTGAGCTTAAATCCCTGCACAAATCTCTGCATAAAACCTTGCTGGGGATGAAACAGGAGTTAAAGCTAGAAATGAGGAAGATCGGGAGCTCGGTAGAGGAAGGGAATAAAAACATGGAGCAGTTTGCCAGGAGAATGGAGGAGGCTGAGGGTAGGATTTCCTCCCTTGAAGATCAATCCAGCACTGTGCTGGAACAGCTTGGAACCCTTAAAAGAGAAAATATTTTCCTGCAAGAGAAATGTGAGGACCTGGAGAACAGGTCCCACAGGGGCAATTTGAGAATTAATCAGGTTAAAGAATTGATTGGGTCAGAAAAAATAGAAGAGACAATATAGGAGACACTGAAAGAAAACTTTCCAGATGATATTGACATGCATAAGGCTGAAATTGTCAGGGCTCACAGAATTGGGCACCAGAGACAAAGGGTGTTTTCAGACGTTACAAGATCACAGTCAACCACAGTCAATTCCCTGTGGTGGCTGTGATCACGGAATGTCTGTTGGGGGGAATGGATGTTCCCCCGCAGATGTTACCACGGCGGGGAATCACTTTCGCCACGTGAGTAGCCGAAGCGGTAGGACCGGCGGCTGCCGCGTGGCGAAGGTGATTCCACGCCATGATGAACCCCGCTGTCACTTCTGGATGGCGGCCATGGTCCAGAATCCCCGCAGGGATTCCGACCCATGGCCAAAGCGGGCGAGCGCTGCAGCTGCATTGGCCACAGCGGCCACCCGTCTCACCAGAGGGCGGGCGGCAGGGAATGTGGGGGGTGGGGCTGTGCAGCAGCACGTTGCGCCCTGCAGCCCCTCCCCAATTCCCTTCCGGGATCCCCTGGCACATCTGTTTGGGAGTGACGGGGTCATCCTGGTGGGGGATGAATCTATTGTTTTCGTGACAGGGCCAATTGGCCCCATCACGTCTGAAAACACCCAAAATGACAATGAGTGGCCACGCACTATCATAGTGAAATTTGCTAAATTTCAAATGAAAGAAGAAATCTTAAAGAAGGCCAGACTCAAAAAGAATTTAACATACAAGCAACAGGTGGTGAAAATATTTCCTGACTACACAGCAGAAACTATTAAGAAAAGAATGAAGTGGAACAAATATTTTGGAACTCTGCTGGAAAGGAATTTAAAGCCCCAGCTAATATTCCCAGCTAAAATGATTATTCTGAGCAGAGGGAAGAGAAAGATTTTTGAGAGCACAGAGGATTTGGAAGCTTTTCTGCTGACCATCCCCGCAGTTCCTAGAGCACAGGCTGAGATATGAAGGTTCACTGGTTCAGGCAACAAGGGAGGTATATTTGAAGAAGGAAAGACATAATGGAGGGGAATGATGCACAAAAGAAGCTGAAGAACATTGTGCATTCATGGGGTTTTGAAGTTATTGATTGTTAACCGGTTTAAACAAAAGTTATTACATGATAGAAAATAGCATAGGGAAGCCTATGCATCATGCTGGGGGGGGGGGGG
>QEPC01015736.1:4223101-4240643 GCA_003113815.1 Sphenodon punctatus | reverse complement strand
CTGCCCCCGTACTAGCCCCAGGGGCTCTGCCTGCTCCTCCCCCTCCAAAGTACTAGCCGTCAGCGTGTCCCTTCACAATCACAACAATGCCCGCCTAGCTCTGAGAGTGAGAGTGACAGAGAGATTCCCATTCCCAGATAGAACTAGGAAGATGGGAGTTAGAGGGGGAGAGCTCAGCAAGGTATATCCTAGCTGCCACCAGCCAGAACCTGGAAGAACTCCCATCTGGGCTGCGCCCATTAATGCCCATCACCCACATCCAGCACACAGCAAACCTACCAGAATGAGATGGAATAAACCCACAACATATTATATGTGCCTGCCTGCCTGACAGTGCCTGCCTGTGTGCGTCCTTACCTGTTGCCCTGCTACCACCTAGTGCGGTGCACCTGATTAAATGAAGTATGCCCCATAGGCTTTAGGCTGTCATTCCACTATCACCGATACCCGCCCATCCCAGGGACCATCAACAAGATTATGGGACCATCATTCTAGTCACTGGGGACTGCATTCCATTCCATTGCATCCAGAAGCCCGGTGCCCGCATGCCAGCCTGCCCCCCTCCCCAAAAGCCTTCTCCTCTGCACCCACCCATGTATGCCCGCTGAAGCTGGCTGCTGAAACTAAAAGCCCCTCCGACCACCAGTGCCCACCGCCTCCTGCCCGCTGCTGAGGAGCCTGTCTCTATTTCTCTCTGTCACACCCACCCACACAAACACCAGTCCTGCTCTTCCTGGGGGCTTTCTGCTAGTTGAGACCCTGCTGCTGGCATCACACATCTTTGGGTTACTACGCTACTTGAGGTGGCATGTTCTGCTGGAAGGGATCTAGTAGCTGTATGAGATTCTGCTACCTGCCAGCCAGAACTTCAGCTCATAGGGAGGGATAAAAGAGAGTACATGTAAAACGAAGCTCGTAACAATAAATTTGAAAACTTTACTTGAAACTATTTACAATACAAGAAAACAACAAGAACAACAACAGCAACGACATTTAATAAAACAAAAGCAAACATGTAAAGGAAACTTATTAATTAAACAACCTAAGAGTGAGTGTCACTCAGTCTCTGCCACTGGGCCTGTCCCCCCGTATTTGGGGGAACGGTAACAGGCCTTAGGGCGGCTCACATTCTGGAGGGCCGGCCACCATGGAGGGGTCCACCAACCATGCCATTGTCCTCTGCATATTCCACCACCTCTGCCAGATCGTTATGCCACCTGGAGAGTACCTCATGGTAGACCTGCACGCGGCGCAGCTCGTCGGACACATACTGGCCGTATGCCACCGCCCACTGCCTCTCCACCTGGACTGCCTGCATCTCCGTCACCAGGCACTTCTCCAGATCGGGGAGGCGTGCTGGACCTCCTCCACGTGGCCCTGGGTGCAGTGATGCAACCTGGCCCGAAGGGCCTTGATCGCGTCCTCTGGGCTCCCGGGGGTCTCCACATTGATGCTGGAGGCGGGTGGAGGGGAAGGGCTTATATGCCTCCTTTTCCTTGTCACCTTCCCCCCCTTTTGCGTACGCTGCGGCTCCACGGGTGCAGCTGCAGAGGAGTCCTCCTCACCTGCCCGCCTCACCCGCATTTCATGGGTCCGCTCTATGTGAGCAAGAAGCCCTGATGTTGTCCCCTCCCTCTGCCAGTGGAAAACTTTTTCGCAGATCTAGAAAGAGCAGAAAAAGAAAGGAACATTAGAACTGCCATACTGTGTCAGACCAATGGTCTGTCAAGCCCTGCCTGCATTCTGTCTCCATGAGTGGGTGGACTGGGTGGCCATCCAATCACTCTCTGCAGGGGACTTCCATTCCTAGCAGGTCAGAGGGTAATTCATTCCCTGTTGTTCCAGTCCCTGTGACATACCTTTCATGTGGCGGTTCTGTCTCCCTGGATGTAAAACCACTAGACATCTGACGCCCGGCACCGAATATCTGGGGGTGAAGCTGGCGAGCTCCGCCTCGGGGTACGGCGATGAGTTGTCGTCCTAGGCCTGGTCCTGGAAGCAGGGCTGGGCCCGGGGCCAGAATTATCTGATTCCTCTCTGAAATGGGAACACATAAGAACACCAAGTAATTATCATGCATTTATGATGATGCCTCTAATCCTCCCTCCTTGTGGGTGCTAGGGATGGCAACTAAAAAATACCCATAAAGCACGTGCAAATCCTGCCCTCACAGGGGTGATAGGGGATGCTAGATATTGCAACTAGAAAGTCCCTGGCTGGCACGTGCAAATCTTGCCCTCCTTGGGGTGCTAGGGATGGTGACGCGAGATGTGACCCTGGCTGGAGGAATGAGATTGCCCTTATTTGGGGGTGTGTAAGGAATGGGATGGCAACTGAAGAGTGGTGACCCTTGATAGCCTGGCACATGTTTGGGTGGGGATGCTCATGCCTGACTGCTGGAAGAGTCCCGCACACTACAGTGCCCTCTCTCTCTGTGGCAGACATCCGCTGCCACCTGCTGTTGGCCACTGTTTGTGCCTGACAGATGCCCACCACCCACACACCACCCGCACGCCAGTGAGCTGATCTCGCTCTAACTGATACAGCCTTTCTTGTCTTAAAAGTAAAAAAAACAGTTTACAAACCTGGCAGGAATGGCAGTAGAGTCCGCGGCTTCCTTCTCATCAGAAGAGGAAGCCACCAGTGCCACAGGAGGTGTAGAAGGGGCAGCGGCCTCCACCGGTACCTCCTTCTCCTCCTCCTCCACCGGCAAATTGACCCCCAGCTGGAGGATATGAACAACAGCCTTCTTCATTTTTTTTCCAAAAAACCCACACACCAACAGTCACCCACAACACACACCAACCACCAAAACACACAGCACATCCAAATCCAACACAATCACAGCCAAAACACATGAACCAAGCAGCCACCGAATCAAACGCACACCCACTTGCCTTAGAGCTCCACACGCATGCAAATTTCTGGTTTCCGGCGCGATTTCCGGCTTCCCGCGCTCTCATGATATTTTTAGACCGAACACCGAATGCTGAACGCGAATGGCTGAACCCAAACATACGAACCCAAACACACGAACCAAGCGCAGCTGAACTGAACAGCCGAACTCGAACATGGCGATCCACCCAAACGGCCGAATCTGAACGCACAAACTGAATGCACCCGAACTGAATGACCAAACCCGAACTGTGATCTGTTTGCCCACCCGTACTGGGTAAATTTGAAAAAGGGGGGGGAGGAGAAACTGGGCATGCTCTTCTGAGCCCACAGCAGGCTGATGCTCTCAGTGCCATCTTGGAAAGGTCTGAGTATGCTCAGAAGGGGTCGTTCAGCCCTTCTGAGCATGCTAAACTTCTTTTTTCTTTTTTTAAACTTATCCGGTCTGAAGGAAGTTACACGGTGCAGAGCCACTCTGGAGGGTAAGTACTCTACCCCCCAGCCCCTGCTAGGCCCCCACACCCTTAATCATCCCAACAGAAGGGGCCAGGGAAGGGGAAGCAGGGGCCTATCACCGGCCTCTGGCACCTTTCCCTGCACTCAGCCAAGGATTTTCAAAGTTCCTAAGTTTTAGGAGCCATTCCTCAAAACTTTATAGCTTGGAAAATTCAATCAAGTATTTCAGTCCTCAGTGTTTTCCAAAGAAAACTGAGAACCAAGTTTCAGCACTAGGTTTGCGCCTCTGGTATCTGAAAGACTGCCTCTTCCCTTATGTTCCATCATAGCCTCTGAGGTCAGCTGGAGCACACTTTTGTGGGTACCATCTGCCCATGAAGCTTTCACAACAAGGGTATGTAGAGGGGCATTCTCATTGACTCCCTGACAATTTTGGAACTCCGTCCCCATGCAGTTCCACCTAACCCTAAACCTGCTTGTATTTGTAGTTTACTTTATTGCTTAGCCAACTCGGCCATTGCACATGTATACATATATACATTATTTTAATACTATGCATACTAATCAACTTAAAAACAATCAGACAAAAACACATACAAAATTTTTACATATTACTTACACCATTTATAAATTAAGACTTCCATCAGTTACAACCCGCCAATTTAAATTAAAAGTATAACCGCGGAAGAAAACCATAATATCCCCTTTTCTACCTAACAATAACAATAACCTTTTAGATACTAGAAAGTTCACACTCTAACTTCTCAAGCCCTTAATATAATAAACATTTGCACCCTTGCCATTTCTTTATTTGTAACCAAGCCAGAAAAACCCCACCTTGGAGCACATTTGAGTAGGAACACATGGTACCTCCCCCACCTCCTGGGACTAATACTTTTTTGGGTAAATTCCCACAATCTCTCCTCCAGTAATACCTAAAATCCTCCTGTCTCCTTGACAGTCTGGGCTTTATCCTTAGCATGTTTTACTAATGTCAGGAATTTGGCCACTTTCCCTGAAACTTGCTGATTTTTATCTTCCAGCAGGAATTTTTCTTCCAAGCCCCTCATTCCTTGATCTCTAAAGAGTGGCGCAATAAGTATCTCCCTCCATTTTTTATATGCGGGGCAATCCAACAGTATATGCGCCATTGTCTCAACACAACTTTGATTTATGCTGGTGCATTCCTTGCACAGACGATCTTCCTGCGCCTGCCCTCTCAGTCTACCCTCTGTAACTGCCGAGGGGAATACATTGAATCGGGCTAAAGTCAATGCCCACCTTATTTTCCTCAGCCTATACTCGGATAGATAGGTAGCTCCTTCTTTGGGGGGCACAATATTTACATATAACTTTGCAACCTTCTGCGAGCCGAGCAATGCATGTTCGATCTGAAGTTCCTGGTCTAATATCCGCATTTTTATTTCAGACCACGCCCTTTCGACTGGGAGGGATAAAAGATATACCACTGAGAACCCCAGAGCATTTAGGGTCGTATTAATATATTCCACCCAGCGCCCCTGGGCATAATATATTATCTGGGATGCCAATGAGCCTGAGTCTGTTTTAATTAGTCGTAACCAGTATTTTAACGTTGCCATTTTTGCATACAAGGCAACTCGTTTAAACCCTGTCTCAGCTCTTAACAGCACTAAAGGTACATATTTGGGGACATGCAAAATATAACGTAGCATCCTATTTTGTTCTATTTCCAACTCCTTTTGTTTCCCAATGCTCCAAATTTGAGCACCATAAAGAAGTTGGGGGACCAGCTTGGCTTTTATCAGTTTTTTACTTGGATTATATAATTTCCCCCCTTGATTCCAGTAATAACTGGTGATGCCCTGCCCAGCTGCTCTTACTGCTGCCCGTACCACTTTCACATGAGCGGACCACGTTGGATAAGCCGAAATAATGACCCCCAAATATTTATATTTAGTCACCTGTTCAATTTCTACCCCTCCCATGGACCACCTATATTTCCTCTGCCTTTTCCCAATCCTCATTACTTTAGTTTTCATATAATTAATTATCAAATACTCATTTTTACAATAATTACTAAATGCGTCCATCAGCCTCCTAAGGCCCACCTGTGTCCTAGCAATTAATGCTGTATCGTCAGCATAGAGAAGCAAACTTATTTTCTGATCTCCTATTTCGGCCGGATGGAATCCTGAATCTTCTAGCACTCCATTCATGTTGTTCAAATATATGTTAAACAAAATGGGGGCAAGGATACAACCCTGCCTAACCCCCCATTTTACATTTACCGGCTCGGACAACCCCCCTATATTGTTAACTCTCACTTGTAATAGATTGTTGGTGTGCAAGGCCCGAATCAGAAACAACAATCTATGCTCCATGCCATACTTCAACAATTTAAACCAGAGTCTTTCCCTACACACTGTATCAAAGGCCATTTGGAGGTCAACAAAGCATAAATACAGATTGGTACTTTTACCCTTGAGGACATACTTTGAGATCAACTGTTCAATCACAAAAATGTGATCCACTGTTGACACTCCCTTTTTAAATCCTGCTTGTTCCACTCCTATTAGCTTTCTTACATCCACCCATTCTTGCACTTTGCCCAATAAGTATCTGGAATACAGTTTCCCCACTATACTCATCAAGCTGATAGGACGATAATTCCCCGGCTCCTGTGTATTCCCCTTTTTATATATCGGGACCACCACGCTATCTAGCCAAGTGCGCGGAATTTTTCCCGACTTGTTTACCTGCGTAAACAGACAGGCTAATATCTGACTCCACCAGTCAATGTTCCCCTTCAGAAGTTCTGATGGAACAAAATCTTTCCCCGGGGCTTTATTTATTTTTAGCTGTGTAATCAATTTCTTTACTTCCTCTGCAGTAACTGGATTCCATTGGGGTAAGGACTCAATTGAGAATTTTAAATGGTTTTCTAATTCTATTTGAGGCTTGGAGAATATGGCGCTATAATGTCTTTCCCAACTCTCCGATGTTATATTTACCTCCTCCTTTTCCCTACCTGAGACCCAGGTAGATCTGATTAATTTCCAAAACTCATTTTGGTTCTTTTCTTCCGCCGCCCGGATAAGCCTATCCCAAAACAACTGCTGAAATGCTTTTTTCTTTCCTTTAATTAATCTTTTATAAGCACCTCGTGCTTTTAGAAAGTTCCCCTCCCACTGACTTCCTTTAGCAAAGCTCTTAGCCTTCCGGTTTAAACGTTTTAAATCCCTCCTGGCTCCCCTACATTCTGCATCATACCACCTTGGGCCCCTATTTCTACCCTGCCCTTTTCCCCCTGGAATTGTTAAAAGGGGTAAAAGCTGGGCAATCAAGTCCTCATATTGCTGCTGGATATTCTCCTGGTCCCTAAGGACCCTCTCCATTAGCTGCAAGGTTAGGATCCCCTCAGCCAATACATTTATCTGGGGGGACCATCTAACCCTCTTTAATCCTACTCTTCTTGACATATCCTTTCTAACATCTGCACTATACTCCACCCCCCACCCCACTTCCGACGATATCTGAGGTCGACACAACGTTACATTTAAGGGGAAATGATCCGAATCCACCGCTTCCAGTACTGCAAAATCGACTACCCACGGGAGTAAACCTTCTGTAATCATAATATAATCAATTATACTTCTTCCAAGCTGTGAAATGTAAGTATAATCACCTTCCTTATCTCCTGGCCATCCTCCATTTAGGATAATTAACTCTACCGAGTCTACCAGATCCTGTAGATGAATTCCCGCCATGTTTGTTATCTTGTCCTTAGATGCTCTTACACAGGGGAACATTGAGTATGAATAATTTTGCAAATTTTCATGATCTGTCTGATTTGCTCCCTGACCCAACCGTGCATTGAAGTCCCCTGCCATTATTATCCCCTCTGTCGGGAACTTTTCCTTCAATTCCGTCACTGTGTCCTTAAGCCTTGACCAAACTTCTTCCTTATAATATAAGGAGCTCGTTGGGGGAATATAAACATTTATAACTATTATAGCCTGAACAGGCTGGTTTTTGACCAATTTCCATACAGCGTAAAAGGGAGGAAAGCCTGTAAGGCTATATACCTGCAATCCCATATATTTTGCCACGAGCAAGGCTAGACCCCCACTTAACCTGCCTTTTTTTTTCCCTTGAAAGGCTGCCGCTGGAGTTACATAAACCTCAAATCCAGTAAGGGAAAAATCCCCCGCCATCCACGTTTCCTGCAGGCATAAACAATCAAACCTCCTTATTTGTTCTAAAAACCCGGGGTCCCAAGCTTTGTTTTCCCAACCTGCAACATTCCAGGATGCAAAAGACCAATCCTGGGCATTTACCTTATGTCAATTAGACAAAGCCCTCAATGGCTTTCTTTGCGGAGTCACTAGCCCATTTACCATCTCTTCCAAGCCCACGGAACTCCCTTCCTTACTTGGATTTAACCCCAAACTCCCACCCAAGTTATTTCTCCTTTCACCTAGTCCCTGCTTGGCACTTTCAGGGGCTTTCCCCTTTATCTGTTCCTCCCTAGGTGATCCCCCCTTTCTATGGGGGACCCCTATTACTATTTGTTGTAAGGCATCCTCATGCCCCAAGGGGCTAATATCCCCCTGACCCTCCACTACTGGTTTAATTTGTTGAAATATCTCCTGCATGTGCCTTAACCTTGCCAAAATTATTCCTTGCTCTGGGGCAGCCAATGCCTGAAAAGACGCAGACCACAAGGGTTCCTGCTCCTCGAATTTATCCGCCCCCAAAGTTAAACACTTTGGGAAAAAAGGAAGTAAATCTGATGTCAGCTGGGGCCCTAACATGTCCCCCTCCTTACCTCTCATATCGTTCCTTGCTACCTCCTCCTTTGGGACTTGATACTCCTGCACCCCCCTAATGGGACCTTCTTCCTGCCCTATTTGTCCCCTCAACCGAATTTGATCACATTCCTGTTGTTCTCTCTGGATCTCCCTCGATTTCTCTTGGCCCCTCCCAATTTCCATCTCTTCAATAGTAGGTGAATTTGAACCTTGTAATACCTGCACAGCAACTTCTTTCTGATCAGTCCCCTGTACGAGATTATACATTTCCCTCTCTCTCTCATTTCCTCCTTGCTGCCTGGATTGTTCTATATTTCTCTCTGGGGGTTGGGCTGAGCAGACCCCCAATACCTGAATTCCCCAGGAGGCCAGTAGTTGTCTTTCCATAAAAATTTTCTCAACTATCCGGGGATCCCTAAAGAAGATCATCAATCTCATGGCTTGATCAGTAGGTGGAAGAAAATAAAATTTTTCAATTTCTGCCATTTGAAGTTGGTAATGTAAGAGGGTAACCAAGTTTCTCCGGATAAGGAATTTGGAGAACCAAGCTGGAGTCACACCATTGGGCAGTGCAAAGATTTTTAACAAAACAACCCTACGATCGGGTAACATATTTTGTTTACCATATGACCCATTTGTCTTTTCCTTATTACTTGTATCGCAAGACCCTCCTGTCTCTATCTGGGCCAGACTCCCCCGAGACTTCTTTGGAGCAAAACATGCCCCCACTGCTTGTAACCTTGGAGGAGCCATGGTGAAGAGATGTGAAACTAAACTTTTAATATCTTTAGCCATCTCCTGGAGACATTGGTGCACTTTCTCCATCGTTCCCTTCATCTCCACTACCCCTGAGAATAGACTCTCAATTGAGCTACTAATTAGCATACATTGGTCTCCCAAAATTTTTAGGGTGTTTGGAGAACTGTGTATGGCTGAATGCAACATCTCTTCATTCCCAAATACCTCCTCAGATTCAATTAGAGATTGCTCACCAAAATCAGAATTTCCTCCCAGAATAGAAAAACGATTTGAAAGTGGCATTTGGAATGAAGATGTAGATTGTCTTCCCACTACCCCAAACCCCAGATCCTGCAATTTTAGTTGTTTCATATTTGGTCCCTCATTATCCGGCGAGATAACCAACTGTCGCCCCCTCTTTTTAGATATAGCTCCCAAATTCTCCTCAATAAGGGCAGTAGCCATGTTTGCCCCTTTAGACCCCTAATCACACACTCCTCAGACACACTACCTTTTAAATTCCTTCTATAATGTTTACCCCTGACTGTTTTCCTTTCTTTTATTCTTCCTACTATAGTTCGATTTATATGGTGGTCCCCCACTGCTCCCTTCCTTCACAAGGGAGATTTACACCGCGTTATACAAGGGACTAAATCGCCACTCGGGTGTCCCCCTTCCCGTTTCCAATTTCACTCCAACCCACTCTTCAATTTTCCTTCCTCCCCTTCAAACTTTGGTACCACCCAACCCCAACTTTTTTCTTATTCTAGTAGCTATAAGGTTTACACAAACTTTTAAACGGACAACCAAACCCAAATAAAATAAAAAGAGAAGAGTGGAAGAGGGAAAAGAAAATAATGAGATAGTCCCCTCCTTCACTAGCTCGGCCCACAATGAGTCCTCCAGACTTTACAGGTTTACGATGTCTGAGCTCCTGCTCCGGTACTTGCGCGGCCTTGGACTCACAAGCGACTTTGTCTCTTTCCCCGGGGCTCAGGCTCCGCCCCCTGCTCCACTCCGCTCGCCTTCCCAGCTGTCAGGTAAGTGCTTGAGCCGGTTTCTGCGACCCTGGCTCCCCGCTTCCTCCGCACTCACACCTCAACGAGCACTCCTTCCCAGTCCGACCAGGAGGTGGGGCACTGCACTGCGGCCCAGGCCTAACGGGCCCAGCTAACGGGCGACACCCTTTGGATGTCGCCCTTAGGCTGGCGCCCAAGGGCTGACGCCCAAGGGGGCCCCAGCCCCTGTTTAAGAAATACCTGTGAGAAAAGAGAGCCAATGAAGGCCAGGCAGGGAAATCCACAGCTCCTCCCCAAGCTACTCCTTCCCCCAGCAGCTGCACAGGACACGCCCAAGGGGGCCCCAGCCCCTGTTTAAGAAATACCTGTGAGAAAAGAGAGCCAATGAAGGCCAGGCAGGGAAATCCACAGCTCCTCCCCAAGCTACTCCTTCCCCCAGCAGCTGCACAGGACACGCCCAAGGGGGCCCCAGCCCCTGTTTAAGAAATACCTGTGAGAAAAGAGAGCCAATGAAGGCCAGGCAGGGAAATCCACAGCTCCTCCCCAAGCTACTCCTTCCCCCAGCAGCTGCACAGGACACGCCCAAGGGGGCCCCAGCCCCTGTTTAAGAAATACCTGTGAGAAAAGAGAGCCAATGAAGGCCAGGCAGGGAAATCCACAGCTCCTCCCCAAGCTACTCCTTCCCCCAGCAGCTGCACAGGACACGCCCAAGGGGGCCCCAGCCCCTGTTTAAGAAATACCTGTGAGAAAAGAGAGCCAATGAAGGCCAGGCAGGGAAATCCACAGCTCCTCCCCAAGCTACTCCTTCCCCCAGCAGCTGCACAGGACACGCCCAAGGGGGCCCCAGCCCCTGTTTAAGAAATACCTGTGAGAAAAGAGAGCCAATGAAGGCCAGGCAGGGAAATCCACAGCTCCTCCCCAAGCTACTCCTTCCCCCAGCAGCTGCACAGGACACGCCCAAGGGGGCCCCAGCCCCTGTTTAAGAAATACCTGTGAGAAAAGAGAGCCAATGAAGGCCAGGCAGGGAAATCCACAGCTCCTCCCCAAGCTACTCCTTCCCCCAGCAGCTGCACAGGACACGCCCAAGGGGGCCCCAGCCCCTGTTTAAGAAATACCTGTGAGAAAAGAGAGCCAATGAAGGCCAGGCAGGGAAATCCACAGCTCCTCCCCAAGCTACTCCTTCCCCCAGCAGCTGCACAGGACACGCCCAAGGGGGCCCCAGCCCCTGTTTAAGAAATACCTGTGAGAAAAGAGAGCCAATGAAGGCCAGGCAGGGAAATCCACAGCTCCTCCCCAAGCTACTCCTTCCCCCAGCAGCTGCACAGGACACCACCTGCTTGTATTTGGTGGAGGGGTTAGGGAAAAGGTTGGTGGGTGTGGCAGGCTAGGGGAATTTTTTTAGATGTTTTATATTTTTATATATTTTGTAAGTCACCTAGAGCCTACTCAAGACCTCTTCTCAATCAATCAAAGCATAAATTATAAGCAGGGCCCTGATTCTTCTGCGGATTTTTTTTTTAAATTCCACGGGAGCCAGGGCCCAATTCTGCACCTCAGCACGATTTACCATGCGTGGGGGGGGGCAGGGCTTGACTCCTCCCCTCCGCACTGGTCAAACCCTCGGGGATTCCCCTCCCCAGCTGCCAGGGCTTCCCCTCCCCAGCTGTCAGGGCTTTCTTGCCTCTCCCTCTTCCCCTTCCCCTTCCCAGTTTAGAAAATGAATTGCCTTGCAAGTGACAGCGGTAGCAGCTGCTCCATCCAGCGTGCTCGTTCTTCCTGGCCCCTTCTGACGGGGTCTCTCAGGGCAACGCAGCCAGATGATGTCATACGGCTGCGTCGCCCTGAGAGACCTCGTCGGGAGGGGCCAGGAAGTACGAGCACGCTTGATGGAGCAGCTGCTGCTGCCGTCACTGGGAAGTTAATTAATTATCTAAACTGGGAAGGGGGAGGCAAGCCCTGGCAGCTGGAGAGGCTGGGAAGGGGAAGCCCCAAGGGTTTGATCATTCCCCTCCCTCTGTGGAATCTCCTGCCCCGCGTCTCCCCAGCACAGGTTAGAAATTCGGCGCTGGGGCAAGTGGGGCAGGAGATTCCATGGGGGGGGAGGGGAATTCTGTGGGAATTCTGTGAATCGCAGATCCGCGTTTCCCTCGGGGCCCTGATTATAAGTGAGTGGAAAGGCAATCATTCTGGAAGCAGAATCTTCTCTCTCGGCTGAAGAGTTCAGAAATCCACTGAAATAAAACAGAAGGGGCCATTATTAATGAAACTGAACTGCTACTTTGCTCTAGCTTGGAGCATTCTAACACCATCCCCCCTGCTCCCCCCTCCACCCCCCCTCTCCACACTATACAGCTATGACCGAAGAGAGGAGTTTCTTTTGTAAGTCATCGTTATAAATAAATCACAGGTCATTTTGACAAACATATTGGCTGACTGCAATATAAATGCAGCAATGAGCTGTGTGAAGATTTAATCTGAAATATGAATTGCAGTGCATAACATTGATAAAGTAAACATCAATAAGCATTTTATATTGCTCTTCCATACAAAGTATTATTTATATTCAATAAAAATTCTCTGTAATATCACAAAAGCAAATGTGATTGGTACCTAGGATGACAAAATGAAATTAAGTTAATGGACCAGATTGATATTGTTTTATCATTTATATAGCACTTTTAGTTTCCTTTCTAACCCTTATCTAGCTCACCTTCACAACCACCATCTGAGGCAGGTCATTAGTATTCCCTATTCCCAGAAAGGGAACTGAGGCTGAGAGACGGTGACATGGCCAAGGCCACCTACTGATCCCATCACTAAAGTGGTATTTGTACCCTGATCTCCCATTACATTATTCACTAGGATAAATAGATGCAACACAACTGGGTGCATAAAAGTGACTAAACTGTGATGCTCCATTACAGCAGATTCTATTTCTCTCCAGCACTAGAGATTCACAGAGAAGGGGTCATAGATCAGCTTTAATTCCCATTATTGGATCAATAGTGCCCCCCACCCCCCACTCCTGATCAAGGATAGTCTCTTTTTGAGATAAAGTGATGGAGGAAAAGGTAAAATACTTCCTTTCAGCTCAACTGCCTCCTTTTTGGCTCTTCACCTTGGTGACCATGGTCCAGGAAAGAGAAATTTGGGCTGAATTTGGCCCAGATATAACTACCTTTGGGGTCAACAGTTTAGTTGAATTTATGAGGGGGGAAATTAAAATATTTAAAATGCTCTTGCACGTGTGAACACGTGGCCCTTTCTTGCTTCAATTTCTTTCAGGAACAGGTCACATAAAGGCTTAGCACAACAGTTTCTCCCCTCAAAAGTTTATCTATTTTTTAGGGATGGGCGAACAGAATGCAGTTCAGATGTTCGGTCGTTCAGTTCGAAACCCAAGTTCGGGTTCGATGGTTCGGTTCAGCCATGTTCAGTTTGGCCGAACCTAGCCAAACATTCAAAAATAGCGAAACTGAAATGAAATTGAAACTGAAATGAAATCGAAACCGAAACCTGTTTTTCGGTACTGGAAAGACTTTTTTCCTGCCTCCGAACTCATCCGAACTCGTCTGAACACGACCGAACTGTTCAGTCATTCGAGAGTTCGGTTCAGACATTCTGTTCGGACATCTGAACAGACTGAGTTCGGTCCGAACTCTGAACATCCGAACCTCGTTCACCCATCCCTACTATTTTTTAAAAGAGTCCCAATTATACTGTTACCCTTCACACCACAGTACATAATCTCCTAGCCCTTCCAGCCCTTCCCAGACTCTGGTCTGCCTTTCTTTGATGAACCTTCTCTGAACTCCAAGTCCTTGGACCTTTTGGCTTTGCACAGGGCCAGGCCCTGAGGTAAGGTGCTAACTAAAGCTGCAGCAGGTAGCACATTTGCCACCTGCAGTAACACCCCCATTTTTGGGCATCACCAGCGGGCACCTGATGGGGTACCCAGCCCCCCATCAGCTGTCGGTTTCCCCAAAATTTGGAACCCGAGTATACCAATCCCAGCACCCATAGCTCCCAGAGCAGACTCATCTCACCTCACCATCAGGCTGCTGCTTCTCCAGTTCTGGTCTCTTATCCCTGCTCCTACCTGACTAGCATGCTGCTTTGATGAGCTGGGGACCAGGGCTGAAGCAGCAACTCCTTTTTCTACTCTGCTATTTCATTACGTCAATTCAGAATTACCTGTGACTTTCCGCAGCTTTTCTGCTGGTATTTTGCCAATTCCGACGGCATTCCACTAATTTGGAAACTGTCAGAACAATCTCCAAAACTGTCAGAATAAACATTGTTTTGCTACTTCGCAGTGCTGATGGAAATTGAGGAAGATTGAAACTGTCGGAACAAACATTGTTCAGCTATTTTTGAAGCTGGTGGAAGGAACGGAATGAAAGTAGTGGAACAGCAGAATGAAACTAGCGGAATGGTGGAAGTAACGGATTGAAAGTAGCGGAATGAACATCTCTATCACACCGTGCTGCTCATTACAGAAGAGCTTTTACTGTTGGGAAAAGCTACTGTAGTGGCTTGCCCATTTAGTCCTACTGGGGACTTACCCACGTGACTTTTTCTGAGGGAGGGGGAGTGAGAAGACCTCTTCCCACCTGCATGCACACCCCTAATTGGCCCCAAATTGGCCCCCATATTCCCAGGGTGACCCAAAATGGGGTGCACGCAGGACCCTTGCACACCCCTGATATGGGGTGGTTGTGCACAACTAATGCACAACATTTCTTTATATGTATAGAAATTGTATACATTTTATATAATAAACTGTTGAACAATGTCAGTGTAGAGAACTTTATACAATTCATTGTACAGAGTGCAGTTCTACAGAAACAGAAAGAGTTAATGCACTCTGAAAAACGTATTTGTTATCAAATTATGATAAAGTTTAATAATGAAAAAATGTTAAAGTTTAGTTATTGATAAATATGAATAAGAGTAAGTATGTATGTTAAAGAATTAAGTATATATATTACATTTATGTTGATGATGACAAAATACGAAATATTCCTTGAAAATTCTAAAATAATTTCCATGTTTTGGGCATTTATGTCTTATTGAAATGTATGGATTTGAATGTTTTTTTAATTGTAATTGTGATGAATTAGTATGTTTTTTGGAGTTTAAGCTAGAGTTAAAATGATTTTGTGACTTTTTGAAGAGGAAAGTTTTTTGTTTTAAAAACTGTTGTGCAGTTACCAGTTTTTTAAACTGTAAAGTTTTTTGTTTTGGTAATTTTCCAGGTTTTGTGTGATATGATTAATATAACAGCACATTAATATATCAGTTGTTGCACAACTAAGTTGCATATTTGACTCTTCTCCCCCACTCTCTCAAAAACACACACACATGCACTCTTCCCCCCATTTCTCTCTCACAAACACACACTCATGAAGACTCTTCTTCCCCCCACTCAGTCTCTCTCTCTCTCTCTCTCTCTCTCCCCCACACACACACACAAACACACACTCTCTTCCCCCCTCTCTCTCTCTGTCACACACACACACACACACACACACACACTCTTCTCCCCCCACTCAGTCTCTCTCGCTCACAAACACACACACATACACATGCACGCTTCTCCCATGTCTCTCTCCCCACAAGCACACACGCTCCCTGCCTGCCGGAACTAGACGGAGTCCCCGACTCCCTTGAGCTTGAAAATGGAAGGGCTGGGGGGCAGGGTTGAGGTACACACTGGAGGCCTTACCAGCTGAGTTGCTGCTGGGTGCTGGCTGACTCTCTGTCTGGCTGCTGTTTCTTAAATACTTGTTATGCTGGCGAGGCAGAGGCCTCACCTGGCCTGCCAGTCATGCTGTGTGTGCCTGGAGGCTGCACTCAGTAACAGGGGCTTAGCTAGGGTGGAATGGGCTCCTGGCCAAGAAGTCAAGATGGGCCCCCCTCTTTGTGTCCCGCCGGTGGGCCTAGGGGTGACACCCAGCTCAGCAGGCCTGGGGTCGCTGCTATCAAAGACACAAGACACCCAAAATGCAGACAGCCTATTAAGCGCATTATGCCATGAAGAGAGACATATATATAACCATTTCAGTTTTGCCCCCATAATCAATTCACACTTCCCCCACCCTATAAACAGTTCATTTGCACCCCTGCACCCCATATAATCAATTCACACTGTCCTGCACCCATAACCATTTCATTTTCACCCCCAGGGCAGCATGAATTGATTATATGGGGTGCATGGGTACAAATGAACTGGTTATGGGGTGGGGGTTTAAAGAAAGTATTCCTGTTAGCAATAACTTGACTGAGAACTAAAGAGTTAGTGAAACAGCAGCCATAATAGGGAGTGAATTGTTTTTATTTTGGAACTTTAATTGTATCTGTTTTAATTTGTTTTTAACATGTTGTTAGCCTCCCCGAAGTACTTTTAGCAGGAGGGGGTGGCATACAAATTTTATTAAAATAAATAATAATAATAATAATAATAATAATCTCAGAATCATATTTGTAGATTTTCCAAGATAGAATAGATATTGCTTTACATCCTAAATTCCTACCTAAGATAGTATAAGTAAGACAGTTGTGAGAATATGGCCCTTTTTACATGGTCCTCTCCCACGCATGAACACGCAGATTTCTGCATGTTCATGGGTGGGGGAGCACCATGTGAATGACATGGTGCAAGCACCGATGGAGAATGGGTGTGCATGCGTCCACCTAATATGCATCCCCACTCACCCCCCACGCATCCCACATGCATGGAGCAACCGTGGAAAATAGCAGTTGCTCCGTGGTTGCAGATGAGTGTGATGTGAATGGGGATGTGTGTGTGGCCGTGTGCACACCCCGCCCATGCACCGGAGCACCCACAGACCACCCACCTGGCAGAGTTGTGTAAAAACAGCCTGTGAGAAGCCACTCAAAGAAGAACAGAAGGTTGCTGCCTTGTAAACAAGGTTCTTTGAGATGGTGGAACATTCTTACAACACCCACTCTTCCAGCCCTGCAGGGAATTTTCTTATATTCCTAGAAAGGGTTGAAAGGAACTGTCATTCTGAGGGGGAGGGGTGCTTTTTATACTTGAGGAGCTCGAGACCATCATGTGGTCTATCATTTGAATAGGGTGAGTGTGCCATGCACAACCAAGGGTATTTTCAGATGTTACAAGATCATGCGCAACCACAGTGAACCACGGTCATCCCACGACGGGGCCAAAGCACCCTGAACTTCTGTTCAGCGGCCGCCAGATGTTCACCACAGTCAATACCCACATGGGGTCAAAATCAACCACGCTTCTGGAGCTCCCCACCAGCCCATCTCTGAAAGTGTGGTCAAAGAGATTCCCAATGGGAAACAAAAAAAAGTAACATCTGGATGGCAACCACCGTCCAGAATCAAAGGAAATGATTCCCAGCCAGGGACAAAGCACACAGCATCACTGGGTGATTTCAGACATTACAGGGCCCGTTGGCCCCGTACCGAAATCACCCCATTCATTCCCCGCCGGGGTCACCCCGTAACGCTGTAACAGACGTGCCGGGGGGATCCTGGTGGAGAATCTGGGAGGTGGTGGGGCCGCGTGGCGCAACGTGCGGCTGCATGGCCCCGCCACCTCCACGCTTCCGCCGCCCACCCTCCAGGGAGACGGGTGGGCGGCGGGGC
>QEPC01015736.1:4205893-4223001 GCA_003113815.1 Sphenodon punctatus | reverse complement strand
TGGTTCAAATTGACCCCATGTGGGTATTGACCGTGGCGAACATCTGGCAGCCGCCAAACAGACATTTGAGACACATTGACCACAGGTGGGTATTCACCGTGGTTCACTGTGATCTCGTAACATCTGAAAATACCCACTGTCAGGCAACCAGCAACAACACAGCCACCGGAGGGAGATTTAAAGGACAATCAGGAGCAGGGAAACGTGGTGGGATGGAGTGAGGAGGAAGGCGGCGGAGGAGAGCGGTGGGTGAGAGAGCGAGGCGGGAGGAGGTGGAGGAGGAGGTAGAGGAAGTGCAGGTAGTGGAGGAGGAGGAGGAGGAGGAGGAGGAGGTGTTCGTGCTGCAGATGGAAGAGGCAGAGGGACAACTGCAGCAGCCGCAGCAGCAGTCAAGACCAGATGCCCCAGGGACCTCGGCCAGACCGGAGGAGGAGGCACCCCGGAAACGGGTAAGGGGAACCAAGGGGAGGGGAGAAGCCAGCACAGGGGCACCACCCAGGGGAGGGGGCCTGGCCAGAAACCCAACAGGGAGGGGGGCCCGCGGGACAGGGGCACAACAGGACCTGACCATAACCCCCTCCATATCCCTCGGACATGGAAATGGACCCGGGAGGGTGATCCCCTGGAGTAGAGAGGCCCAGCATGGGCGGAGGAGGAGGCGGAGGAGGCACAGGAGGAAGAGGAAGAGGAAGAGGAGGAGGACGAGGATCACCCACAGGGGAAAGGGGGCAGAAGGCCCTACCATGGGGGGCAGTGGAGGTTCCAGGAGACCCAGGACTTCATCAGGATCCGGGGAACCCTGAAGCACCAGCTGGAGCTCGCCCTCAACCAGAGAAATGAGCACGTGTTTCGGGACATAGTGCGGGACATGGGGGGCGATGGGATATCACCAGACCATGGCCCAGTGCCGCTCCAAGGCCAAGGAGCTAAAGAGGGGGTACAAGGCCATATGGGACAACAATAGGCGGTCCGGACACAGCCCGGGCCACCCCATACTACGATGCCCTGGAACACATCCTTCATATGAAGGGGTCCATCGTGGCCCCACGCCTCGTGGGGAGCACCATGGTCCAGGGCAGGGAACGGGCTGAGGTACCCCCTCCACTTGCCGCCCCCCAGGAAGGCACATGCTCCAGGGACCCAGACCCCCAGGAGGAACACTCCTGGACCTCTGGCACCAGTAGCCCCCCCCAGGACAGCAGCCCGGAAAGCCCCCCACCCCTGGCCGGAGAAGCGGAGTCTGAGGCTGGCATCCTCAGCACCCTCAGCTAGTGGTCCTAGGGGGACCCCACCCACACTGAGAGGCTGGCCTCAGAGGGTTCCAGACTGACATAGAGGGTAAGTGGGCAGCTGCAAGGGAAGATGTAGCCAGGACCAGGGGAAGGGGGGTGATGGAGGGTGGGGGAAGCACAGGTTAGGGGCCACCCCAGGCCCCCAGGAATGTCGAAGGGCTGGAGGGGCAGCCGGGGCAACACCTGGCCCCCAGACCGCCCACCACTGACCCCTCCACAACACCCCCAGAGGGCACAGGACAGTGCAGCAGCAGGGGAAGGCAGATGAGGAGGCCAGAGTGGAGGTGCCCAGTCAGTGGGCGGAGGACCCAGGTGAGGCAAATGGATAGGGTGGGGATGCACCCAGGGGCAAAGGAGGGGGACCCAGGAACACAGGGAGCAGGAGGGAGGGGATGGGTGGGGGTCCAGGCCCCGGGGCAGACCCAGGGGGGGGACACAGACCCCAGGGACCCATGTCCTGACTGGGGGCAGCCACCCTGGAAGGGTAGTCAGGCCTGTGCGCCATGGGTGCGCTGTTGGGTGCACCTGCTGTCCCTTCATGTACCGGTCCGCAGCCCATGCCTCACTCTGTTGCTATACAATGTTGCGGCCTGTGGCCACCTTGTTGTCCTTGGGCCCCCCCGGAGCCCCCTCAGCCCTGGAGGGAATGTGTGCCCCCCTGTCCGTGGTGTTATTCTCTCTGTCTTTCTGGACCATGGCTGGCTGTGCTTCCATGGGGCTCCCACTTCCAGACCCCCAGGGGGCCCCCCATAGCTGGACCTTCCATGAGACCATGTCTCTGTGTGACCTGTGGCATACCCCAACCATGCAGTTGCTCCTGGGCTGCCCGGACAGCCTGTTGGGTGCTTATGCAAGCCTGAGCTCTAGCTTCCGTTACTTCAGCTATGAGGTGAGTGCCTGTGATTGCCGGCCGCATGCTGAGATGCTGGGGCTGGTTCCCTTCCTGGATGAATGCATCCTGGAAAAGAGGTGCTCACATGTGGCCTGGTCCATGACTGAGATGGTGTCTGCGCTGTCTGTGTGCAGTCTGGCCACCTACATGGTCTGCCTTGAGGAGGGAGGTCCTGCCTTGGCTGTGTCATACTTTGGCTGTGTCCACGGGGCCTGTGTGTAGCAGCGCTCTCGTGGGGCGGTGTATCACCAGCTGTTGGAGCTGGGTCCATTTCCGTGGCCCCCTGCTGCTCACTTTTGCGTGTCTGAGCCTACCATGGCAGAGCTGGTGGTGCTGTCTGGTGTATGGTCCCTTTCGGATGTGCATCTGGCCTTGTCCATGCAGGATCCATTTGAGACTTACTACTTGATCGACCACTACATGTCCTAGTTGGGGTACTGCCAGGGCATGATCCATTGGCCCCACCTCGTTCACCGGGAGTGGCACCCGGCCCCTGACCCCTTTGTGGCCCCTAGCAGGTGGCCGTGAGTCCCCCTGTGCCCCCTGGTCCCCAGACTCATGCCCCCATGTGGGCTCCCACCCCTGCCCTGGAACTGTATTCCGCTGCCTGCACCCTCCTTGGTGTCCCTGCCGTGCTTCCGTGTTGCCTGCATCCCGGGGTGCTGCTGCCCCTGCCTGTGGCTCCAGGACCCCTTGGGGCTCCCCTCCTGCCTGCCTCTGCACCCGCTGGATGCCTCCGTGGTTGCCCTCTCCGGTGCCTGGGTCCGGTTCTCTGCTCGGCCTCCCCGGCCCCCCTGGGTCCAGCTGACTGTCCTTGCCTGCCTGCGCTTCCTCCGGCGCCCCTTCCTTGCATGCCTGTGTGACCGTGTGTGGTCACAGGGCCCCCAGACTGCCTCTCCCACCTCCTCTCGGGGGGGGGGGAGTTCAGACCTTGGAACTGCTGCGCTGCACTGGCTCTCCTGCCTGCCCTCCATCACCCCCTCACCGGTGTTAGGGGTCCGTGTGTGCCCCCTGGACTGTTCCCAGACTTCTCCCTGTTCTGTGTGGGCTGTCGCTGTGCCCTTGCCCCGAGCTCCTGTGGCCACCCATTCTGGGACTGCCTGTGTTGCTGTGGGGGTGCCCGTACAGAGTGTTCTGCTGTGGGGGTTGTGTTTGCCGGTGCCTGTGTCCTGCCCTGCCCTTGTGATGTATCCACCCCTCTTTCCTGTTCCACGCCCCCCCCATGCCCGGTGTGCCTTGTGTGCTGTCCAGGCACCTGTGTCCCCCCCCTTCCCTTCCTTTCCCTTCTGTGTGTGTGTGTGTGTCCGGGCGTGTGCTTGTGCTCTGTGTTCCACTGTGCCCCCGTTGTCTGTGTGCCTGTTGTCTGTGGTACCTGGGCGACTCTTCTCCCTCTCCCCCCTCTCTTCCCATTTCCCTTGTGTGGGTGTTCCCTTTTGTCCCTTGTGGCTTTGTTTGCCCTCAGGCGGCCATGTCTGTGTCCCGTCCCTGCCCAGTGCCCTGTGGGTGTTTTGACCATGGCTGGGAATTGGCGTCATGTCTGTTGCGCTGCCCCAGTCCATGATCCAGTGGCCCAATTCCCTGCCATGGTCCCAGTCCCGTCATGTTTGTTTGGGGCTCTTATTGACCACAAGGGGGGGGGGGTTGTTTGGTTCATTCCCGCCGGGAATTCACTGTGGTGAACCAGGCGCCTGTAATGTCTGAAATCACCCCAAGTTATGAGAATGTTAGAGTCATCTCAAAGAACTTTCTTTACAAGGCAACAACCTTCTGATCACTCGCATGCAGAGGAGTTGTTTGTTTACAAACAGTTTTATCTCCCAGTCTGATCCCGATCCTGGTGTCCTGCTGCTGCTGAAGCACTACTAGCAGGCATAGGCAGGTAAGGAATGGGGACCCCCCCAAGATGTGGGGGTTCTCTGCACCTGGGCTCCTCCAGCCCAGCCCCAGACTGGGGCCATGGCAGTTGGACAGAACTCATGAGATGCCCTCAGACACTGTGCAGTGGACCTGGATGAAAGTCCTTAGATGCTTCTTGTGAGGGCCTGGGGAGCTGAGCTGGGATAGGGCTCCCCTTCCCCGCAGCAGGGTTGGTAGACTAGTGAGCATGGGGAACAGCACAGGGGGTGAGACTCACAGGGTTGATCAGTAGCTGCAGAACGAGTGAGAGGGAGGTGGCAGTGAGTCCCTCCTCCCCCCTCACTTCTCCTCATTCATGCTGCTGAATTTCACCTCTGGGTTTGACCCCCTGCCAACAGAAGCATAGACATCTCTATTGCACATGCGCGGACCTGCAGAAGTGATTTTTAAATCATTAATAACTTGGTTTTGGCTGCACCAATCACTAAAATATTACAATAGCAGTTCCCATTGATCTCATGCCCCAAGCCTGTGATGTGTTGGGGCTCAACTCATCCGGGGGGGGGAGGAGTTATTGATGATTCAAAATCATCAGGATGCTATGCATTTTGACCACAACCAATTAACTTTTTAACAGTGATAATTTCTTTGTATTTTCTGGATGGATCTTCTTCAAACTTTGCATGCATGATGGTCCACATAGGTTTTAGCCATGGAAAAATTTTCAGAAATGTATCTTAAGTGGTTTCCTCAAAATTGGGTCTTCAGCAGTCCCCTATTTCTAATGGAGAGTAGGGGTGGGAAGTCTGGATTATCCGGTATCCGATACTGCCGGTATTTTGCCGGGCCAGCAGTATCAGATTAATCTGGATATTGGGGGTACCAGTACTGGTTCCTTGTGCTGGATTGTTTTACATTGCAGCCATTGAAATGAATGGCCGCAATGTAAAAAAAGAAAGAAAAAAAAACCCAACCACTTTTCCCTCCCGTGTCCAGGCTGCACGGGTGGAAGAGGGGACAGCCCCCCCCACCCTGCCCAGCCTGGATTTAAAAAAAAAAAAATATTTCCCCACAGTCCCTGGCTCCGGGCCACCACCGGCGACCCGGAGCCTGCACCAGCAGGTAGGTATTAGGGTGATCCCTGCAGTGGGGGGTGGTTTAACACACACCCCACCCCAGGGATCACCCTATCCCCCCACCCAAGGATTGCCTACCTTTGGCGCTTCAGGCGGTGGTGACGGCGGCAGCAGCACGGTGCTCCGGGCGGCTTCAGTGCTGGCTGTGGCTGCCAACTTCAGCGCTTACTAGGCCAAAAGGCCTAGTAATCGCTGAAGCCAGCAGTCACAGTCAGCGCTGAAGTCACCTGGAGCACCATGCTGCCGCCGCTGCCCAGAACACCAAAGGTAGGCGGAACACCAAAGGTAGGGTGGGGGGGTGGGGTGATCCCTGGGGTGGGGTGTGTGTTAAACTATCCCCCACCCCAGGGATCACCCTAGTACCTACCTGCTGGTCCGGGCTCCGGGTCGCCAGCGGCAGACCGGAGCCAAGGACTTCAGGGGAATTTTTTTTAAAAAAAATCCAGGCTGGGCAGGGTGGGTGGGGGGTGTCCCCTCTTCCACCCACACAGCCTGGGAGGGGGAGGGATTGTTTCCCCCCCCCATTGATTTCAATGGGGACACTGACAGTTCCCCATTGAAATCAATGGAATAGATCTGGCACTGGTAAACCAGTTTTAATCCGGTAAACTGTTTTTTTGCAAACCGGTAACTGGTAAAACCGGTAGCCAGTTTTTTGCCAGATGTCCCATCCCTAATGGAGAGTGGTCGTGCATTTAACTTTCTTTCAGCAAGGGGGGAGGGGGGATAATCTCAGAACTTGCTGTGTAATTAAAATGTTACTTCAGAAGCATTTGGTTCATTATCAGCATCTGTGAGACCGCCTCACTCCCCATGTCCTGGATCAGCCCCTGCGGTTGTCTGGGGATGTCCTGCTCGAGGTCCCCCCGGGTTTCTCGGTTGGCCATGCAGGAGAGGGCATTCTTGGTGGCTGTGCTGTGCCTATTGAGCCTATGGAACTTCCTTCTGGTGTGGGCCTGGCTGGCCCCGGACCTCCCTTCTTTTCAGAAAAGTAGCAAGACAAGACTGTTCCGCCAGACTTTTGGCAGGGGAGAGGGGTGATTGGGGGGTAGGAGGCAGTTGTTTTCTCTTTTTTCCTCCTTTTTATGATGTGTTTTAATTGTTTTCATTGTTTTTATTGTTGTAAGCCACCCCGAGCTGCCTGTGGCAGGAGGTGAGGGGTAATAAGTTTTCAAAATAAATATAATAAATAAATAAATTATGAAAGGAATTTAAAGCTAGGTAAGTGAAAAGAAGAAGAGTGGTTTAGGGGATAAGGGATTTTGGGGCTTGGGAGTGCTAAGTCTGGCTGTGACGTACCACATGACCTTCAATAGGCAATTCACCTCTCTCTGACTTCTGCTGTCTCACCTGTGTTCTGTCTTGTCTATTTTGGTTGTAAACTCTTCAGGGCAAGGATCTGCCTCTTTGAATTGTGTATGTCAGATGTCTAGAAATGTGGGGTCCTGGTCTTGGTTAAGAAACTGCTGTAATGCAAATACCAAGATAAATAATAAATAACTCTGAGAGAAGACTTTGGGATTTGATCTGACAGATGCAAGCCCCTTTAAATTGATGCCCCAGACATGAACACTGAAAGGGTTACTTGATGCAATTAAGATAACAATCAGCTGAGCTCATAAAATATCTTTATCTCCGGAATTGTTTTATCTGTACCACGTACACTAAACTTTGTTCCCTGGAACACGATAGCTTCTTTGTGTGGGAAGAATTAATTCGCTTTGGCTCTAAGCTACCAAGGACTTAGTATCGCAAGAGAAAGTACTTGAACTTGCCTAATCCCTAAGAGGAGTTACAGTGCAAGGTAGTGAATCTGCTACATTTCTGAAGGGCCATTACACTCATAGCAGGGGATAGTGGTATAGTCTAATGAATGTTGAAACCCCTCATGTAATTAATGGTTTCAAGTGCTGCTTTCTGTGTTTTTCTTTATTGGTTTTATTAACTTTATTAAAATTCTTTACCTGTTTTGCATTCAAATGAATGTTTCCCTCCACATTTCTTTCCCTACAATTCCTACTAAAATGAATCCCTTGGTTAATACTAACACCCACATGTAAATACCACAGATATCTATATCACAATGAGGGGTGCAGAATAGAATATCTACCCTCCCAAAGTATACTCCCCATGCTCCACCCCCTCCTCCCTCCACCTTAAGAGATGGGAGGTGGCCGTGTGGGCACTCATTCTACTGTATCAACCAGCATTTGCCCACACGGCAGGCTTCACATTTGCCGGTATGGAACCATGGCCTTTTTTACATGGGGGGGTCTGTGGGCAGTGTAAGTTGTGGGTGGGCATGGAGTGCATAAGGGTGCACACACATCCCCATGCACCCCCACGCATCCCCATGCACATAGCAACTGCTGTTTTTCCAAGTTGCTCCATTTGTGGGAATGAGTGCAGGTGCGTGGGGACGCGGGTTAGGCGGGAACATGCACGTACCCCCACTCACTGCCCACGTCCGCACCACGTCTTTCAGATGGGCCTCTCCTACTCATGAACACATGTTCATGAGTGGGAGAGCCCCATATAAAAAGGGGTTATAAGTAAGGGGCGCAGGGCAGGCAGGTGTCAGATGCAGACGAACAACTGGCAGACGCTTAACAGACGGGCAGGTGGTCATCCATCCAGAGGAGGTTAATCTGGGCTACTGTCTCATCTGTTTTCACCCTATGAGGATTGTAGAATGGCCTGAGGAAACAGACATGTTCATGAAAAAATTACCATGGTGGGAAACATGCAAACCTATGGTCGTAATCCTCCATTTTCCCCATTGAGTTTAGGATGGTGGATTGCACCCTATAAAGCCCTGTACTGGCAGGTAATGATCAAGGAGCAGTAATAATATTGAGGAAAAGAGTTGAATGGATACTACCCAGATGTAGACTGTATTATAGGCTAGTTTACAAGGTTGTACCTATGTTGCATGAATGTCCACAGGACCATATACCCCTTAATTGTGCAGCACAGTAAAATCACAGGTTATTAGACTAAATATTAGTATCTCAGTGTCCTGTCGAACTTCTTTCTTCTGATTTTTGATGAGCCAGAAGCAAAGTCCTTTCCAAATTCTATAAATATCAGTTGTGCTTGATATCCAGTAGGTGCAGGGCTATACAATTATATAAAATTGCTTGCCATGTACCAAAAACCTTACTTGCCAGAGGCAAGCAGATTTCTACAGCCCTGATAAGGATTGAGGTTCTAGTCTGTAACTATTTAGGGCTCCCATAAGGTAATGGCAGGGCCAGCCTTACCACAGAATGACTGTCCTAGGCCTTGCTCTTTTCTCTACTTCTGGGGGTATCACAGCAGCCCCATAGTTCACCAGGGTAGTGGACAGGGATAGGCACAACAAGTTGTTTTTGTTTTTGTTTTTATTTTCATTTTTGTTACTAAAATTGTATTCATTTTCATTTCCGTTATTAATTTTTGTTTTTGTTTTTAAGTTTTCTTTTTTGTTTTCTATTGGTTTCAATGTGAAATGGTTTTCCAGCTTTAACAACTTCATATTTCATCATATTTGCAAGTAGTTTGGAGGGCTTGTACCCCAAATAAAAAGGACCATCCCTACCAAATTTCATAAGGATTGGATAAAGGGTCCCACTTTTATAGGCAATTTTAATTTCATGGTTTTCACACACATTTCCAGCAGTAATGTTTTTGTCGTCTATCCAATTTGGATGAAATTTGGAAAGATTGTTATTCTCATCAAAGGGATCTACCTTGTCAAATTTCAGAATAGTTGGATAAAGGGTCCCAATATTATAAGCAATAGAGATTTTGTGATTTTAGCAGAAGTTGCAAATTTCCTTAAATCACTTACAGGTGTTGCCTCTGTTTAAATTATAGAGGTTTTAGTAGATTCAGAGATCTGATTTTTGGAAAATTTGTAGAGAGGGTGACGAAGACGAGAGGGTGAGCAGAGAAGAGGAAGAGCAGGTGCCAGAGGCACTGGCACAGGTTTCAGTCATTGGCACCCCAAAGTCTGTGGTTGCATACATGGGGAAGTGTAGGTGCATAGTTCTGTTTTTATGAACAGTTGCAGTGAGGCTGAAACCTGCACCAATCATAGTCACACATAGAGCACTCATTGGGCAGGGGGAGAAAATATTATAAGTGGCACAGCCCCCCCACCATAGCTAGATTTTCTGTGGCCTATGAGCCACAGAAAATCTAGCTATGGTGGGGGGGCTGTGCCACTTATAATATTTTCTCCCCCTGCCCAATGTCCACCCCCAAGCCTGCCTGATTTCAATGATTGGGTACTGACAAGTTGGAAGCCAGGCAGCATCTCCAGAGAATGAGCATTTCATACCAGGGATACTTTTATATTTTCACAGTGGTACAAGATGAGTTTGTGATCCCAATTGGCCACCAGAAATGTCAATCACATATGCTCATTCTGTTCTGTGCCTACCCCAAACCCCCTGCTTGCTATTGGGAAGTTGGAAGCATCTGCTTAGGAAAGAGCCAATAAGGGATTATCGTATGTCTTCCATCACAGTGCTGCAGGATGTGTTTGGGATGCCAACTGGCCAGCCTGGATATGTCAATCATTTATCTTGATTTCTGGGATGCTTCCCCCTCCCCTTTGTCTTTCTGCCTGAAGTTCTGGTTATGTCCTCAAATTTTCATTTTCAACCAAAGATTTTCAGTATTTGCACAACTTCTGTTCAAATCAGAAAAGTTCAATTGCTTATAAAATCATCACCTTTTATTCAAAATGTCTGACATTTGGCAGAGATTATCCCCTGGGTGAGTGGTACAAACAGTACAAACTCCATCTAAAGTGGATGGGAAGCAAAGACACTACAGCTGGAAATATATGTACAATCCATGATGCTTATACAATCGGAACCATTTATTCAATCTTTATTAAATTTGGCAAAGCTGATCCCTTGGGGGTGGGGTACAATCTGAAAAAATATTGTGCAAATCAGATGTAAAAAAAGACGTTACAGTCTGATATTTATATTCCAAAATTTTAATTTCCCCGTCCCCAAAACAGTTTTGTTTTTATTCCAAACTTTTTGAAACTGTTTTTTTGTTGTTGTTGTTATTTGAATAACAAAAGCAAAAATTAAAATGAATATTAGACCCCCTAGGGGGGCAGTGCCCCCACTCTTTCTCTGCCGGACCTCAAACACCTCCATCGCTAGGGCACTTCAGATGGTGTCCTCGAGGGGCAGGGCCATAGGAAGAGGGGTGGAATCACCAGGGGTCTTGCATTGTATCTTTGCCCAGGGCTCTGCAAATTCTAAGGGCAGTCCTGGATGAAGGTACCATATAAACATAAGATACAGCACTAATTCTTCTTTTAATTGTCCAACCCATGTTCTGCTGCACTAATGGGCAGCACAGTCTCTTGGTGAGGTAGTGTACACACTAACAGTTAGCACTGGAGTGAGTCCTGGTCACTTCTCAGTGGAACTTACACCTGTACTAATTGGGTGTGAATTTCCTGAGTCCTGTTGAAATTAATGGAACTAGCATTCATTCTGACTGCTAGTGAGTGCACTATTCCACCAGAGGATCAAACCCATAGTCTGACTTGGGGGACAATATATCATTGTGTGCAGCCAGATGAGCTGTGGCGGTCCAACCCTGTGTGGCTAATCCAAACACTGTGGGGCCAGTGCATGGAGTTGGGAAGGTGGTCACAGGGAATCTCAGTGAGCCAGAAGCTGAAAGGGCTGTCACCATGGCCAGGTCAGGCCATGACACTGGCCACATGCGTGAGCACCAGGCCCTGCCCCACCTCCCTCCCCTAGCCTGACCAAGATCCCACCCTGGGATGTGACATGGCCACACGTGATGCGTGACACCATCCACCACACAAAGCCAGTGGAGCCCCCTGGGCAGTCTTACTCCATTTGGGGTAAGGCTGTTCCATAATACTTCATTGGAATTTTTACAAGGACATGTCACTAGCAGCCAGCTGCTCTCCTTGCCCTGGGGTAGGGGGAATACCTTGTGGGTGTCGGCCATACAATACATTGCATCACATGGCCCAACTGCCCACAGTGGGGTAAGGCTACCCAACATGTGGTAGCCTCGCTACTTTGTCTCATGCGGCTTCACCCAATGAAAAAGGGTATCCTGACCACAATTTTGAAACTACTTATGAGTTTCCCTTTGTGAATAAGTGGTTTCTAGATGGCTGCCTATATTTCTAAATATTATTCTTCTAAACTCTCTAGCCATGCTTCAAAGGTATCAAACTTTAACTGCATACGGACATAAAAAAAATGAACATCCTGGGTCAGACCAATGGTCCTTCTAGTTCAATATCTGGTTTTTTATAATAGCTACTGGATGTTTCAGAAAAAAAATGTACAAGAAACAAGACATTTTATTATCCAGTCACCTAGATTTGTGTATTTCTATAACTCTGCAATTTGTGTGTCTATTTCTTTGTAATTTGTATTTCAGTAGTTCTATACAATTTGATTTGGACTTAACTATCCTGAACATGTTTATATCATCTACAAGTAATCTTGTTCCATTTCAAGTTTGTCTCAAATCAAAGAATCACATGTAAATGAAATGCTGGCACGCTAAGGAAATCACTCTGAAAAAAGTAAATGTCGTGAATTATCTTTTTATAGCAACCTTTTTCTTAATTACCGCCTTATTGGTATCCCCTCCCCCTCCTCTATTTTTTTTATATCAGGCAATTAAAAACATGTTCTGACTTCTGGCAAGGTGAATAAAAATTAAATATTCATTTATATAATCTCCATGCTTATGTTCAGCAATCCAAATCTAAAATATTATTAATGTGTTAAATTATTAAACATAAATTACAAGGCTGAAGCTTTCAGCTTGTAAAAGTCTCCAAGGTAAGTCATAGCATAGGATTACCTGTCCATTCACTCATGCAAGTAGAATCTGAAATTGTTTTTTGATGGTATGTGTGTGTGTGTGTGTGTGTGTGTAAACATAGGATGAAAAAAACTCTATTCTATTTGTATAAGTGAATTAGCAAGGATGTATATGTAGTGATCCTGTGAAGTTTCTTCCTGCTGTGCAAAAGATTCCCTTTCCTTCAGAATGAATTATATTTCAAAATAATGATTTCCTGTAAAAGACACTCCCTGGCATTAAGAAAGGTGGAAATTTAGACTTCAGTCTTCAAAGCACTTTGTACTGTGAGGAGCCCTGTGATTAATTTGGACTGTAAAGGACAAAATTCATCACACATAGACGGTTGGCACAAGTCATATCCTATACAAGCTCTGATTTCCTGATTTCAGTGTCAGAAGCTGGGATTCTGGGTGAGGAGGGAGGGAGCAAAAGCGAAATATTATCCATGTCTTGCAGAAGCATGGCATTATAATGGCACCACATGGGGAGGGCGGGAAAGTCCCTTCACCACACCTCTTTCTGATGTGTCCTACCCACTCCTCTTTTTGAGTCCAGTGACATTGCAATGCTTGGAAAGAGGGTGTGGCCACTCCATTCCAATGTGGTCCTAACCTAAAGGTCCAAACCTTGCTCTTGGCGCATATGGCACCACATCAGCAGGTATGGCAGAGCTGTTGGGGGATAACATAAAGAAATGTTACAGAATCCATGTTTATGGAAAATTATGCCGTTCCTTTCTTTCCTAAAATAGCTGTGCATGAAAAGCAGCAGCCACTATTACATCACATTATTTGGTATAGCAGTCATAGAAGAAATACAATAGGGTGAGGAAGGGACAATGAATTCTACCCTTCAGTTCCATATAGAGGTCCCTGAAGAGAGCCTGACTGCTGAAGCTTATGGTTGGATGAATGTCTTCTAAAACGAGCATTTTCATGGGTTCATTTTAGGACCTACTCTTTTCAGTGTATCATCAGTTTGGGATCTGGTGTGTACTAGAGCTGATCAAATCAAAGTAACATGTATGTATTTATTCAGATTTTTTACTATTCTATAGTTTTTAAAAAATGGCTACCTAATGTTGTGGGTTCCATTGAAAATCTTTTGGGCACATATCTGCTTAGTTGAACTCATGATCCAATCATGCTCTCCTTTTTAAATTCTCTCTCTCTCTCTCCCCATGTTCACACTATTAATTGTGTGAGATTGTTTGTGTCTCAGGATGAATATTCTTTTGCAAAAAAGAAACAAGCAGGCATACTTATACAGACATTGTTTTTCTGGTCACTTTCTCAGGAATATGAAAAGAAAATTGAACATAAAGCCCAATGGTTGTTTTTTATGGGTAAGTTGGTTAATGTTTATCTAAAAGCATGTGCTTAGTTTAAATGTATGGACCAGGTATACAAAAGATAATTGTGTTTTCTGTACAAAAGAGAAAAAGCAAATATAGTCTCTAAAATTTTCATGGCTTCCTTCCAATGTTGCCCATCATCTCCTTGAAAAATCCAATTTCTTAAGGCGCTAGATCTGTACAATAAAAGTTAGCTCACAATGGGCATTTTTACACACATGTTAAAGTTCCGGATTTTTCAGTCTTCTGGGTTTACAATTCCACAAGTAAGTTCCGGATGCATTTTTCACACACATGCTGCCCTGAGGCAGTTCCTGGATGCATTCTTCACACAAACACTGGCCTAAGGCAGCCTAAAGTAGCCGCAGCTGTAGACGTGCAGTTTGCCATGGAAACCAAGTGACCACAGCTGCCTGGAGCAAAGCAGTTTACCAGGAGAACATTTTACACACAAAAGTTCTGAGAGAAGTTCTACGCAGAAGTTCAAAGATCTGGATGTTTAAGATCTGGGTGAGTGATTTAGACACACAGAAAGTTCAGGATGTAACAGCAAACATGTAGGAGAAATGTATGTGTAAAAACACCCAATATCAAGAAACAAAAACCATGACATTTGACTGTTCACATGAAATAAGCCTTACACAACTAATCCAGATGCCTACTTACCAGAACTTAACAGCACAATTCTCCAGTAGATTCCTTCACACAACCTAGTGGTCAACACAGACATGAGTCCTATTTGTTTAAATGGGACATATGCTCACACTATGCATAGCTTGAGTCTCTGGTGGCCTTAAGGAAAAAGAGCTACCCAGTCCCATTACAGAGTATAAAACAGACAAGATAAAATAGCTATTACAATAAATAATTGATAACAGAGGATAACCAGCAAAAATATTGGCTTTGTCGCCATGTTTAAATGGGTTGATTTCATTAATCTAGATTTTCTAAACCCTGATTTTTCTTTACTGTAAGCCTTTGGGATAGTCATCAGAAAACTGTTTCTAGTAATTACCACTTTACTAAAGAATTCAAATATTCACAGTAGTGAGATGTCATAAAAAATAAACTCTTACGATTCATTCAGGAGTCTTCTCCAGTCACTCAAAACCCAAGTATGAGCCCAGGCAAAAATCCTTATTCAATGTCTTTACACAAACTACTTTAATAAATGATCACATTTGGAAATGGAAATGTACTCCTCTCAAGTAAATGATCAAAAAGAACTCGTGTTTAATTTATGATTTGAACATCCTTTTCCAGTTAAAATATTTCACTTTCAAGATGTTTTCCTGGTGAAACTCATATGTCACATATGCATAAACATAGGCGGGAGTGAAAGAGGAAAAAGTATGTAAAGAACTTTTATACTTTGAAAGTCTTCTAATGAAACCCATAGCAAAAGGCATCAGTAAGTTACATTACCCTGTGTGTGGAGTGAGAATTCACATTAACGAACATACTTCACTCACTCACATACCACTTGTATGGTAGCCGAGCACAACTAAAATTCCTCATCTGTCACTTATAGCGCAGGGTTATTGAAAGATATTCTTAGCTACAAAATGCCACTTTTCTCAATTCCCTTACTGCTGAGGTTTTGTTTTGGGAGCCATTGATTTGTTCTGACAAGAAAGTAAATCCTTGCAAACAGACTGCATTCACTGGCTGATTGACAGTATCTTCAGGTGTCCTGCTGTACGCTTGTCTAAATGGATTTGCTGAATGATAGATGTTTGGAGTGAGCATTTCTTCTGGCAGGGAGTACTATTTGCTTTTTCAAAAATTCTCTCCTTTTTTGATTGCTCAAATTCCAACCTTTCACTGAATTTTCATCAGTAATTGATTAATAGGGAAAGGATCATGAAAAAACATGGACAATTTTGTGTAAGCATTCTCTGACTTCACTCATGATGATGTGGTTAACCAGAGATTACGGCAAAATGATAAAGAATTGGGAAAAAAAAAATCAAGGTAAAAAAATCTAAAAATATTTCAATTATTCATGGTGGCTGGGATTGTTCAGTAAAATTTCTACAGTCCAGCTCACTCTCTCCTCTTCCTACAATGTCTTCCTGAGGAAAAAAACTAACAGCTGACAGAAATGATCTACAGATTAGTTCTGGCTGTTTCACTGTATATCTGAAATGTTTTTAGTGAGCTGATGCTCTGTAAGTTTTCCCTATGTCCCTTCTAGCAATGCATTCCCATTCAGCCTTATGTCATGCACACCCAATATTTAAAATGTTATGTCTAAATAGGGTCAAGGAGCAAAGAACGTCATTTTCTGGGAGTACATCAGAAGGTCTCAGAGAAGTTCTAAAAGCCCAAACCGTAGTAGTTGAGATGATAGTTTTTATTGAGCCAACTTCAGTTGGCAAGAATATGCAAATTTTATAGCCACACAGTGACCTTTCCTCAGGCATGCTAGAAATCATTGCTATAATAAAGTTTTGTATACTATACAATATGTAGCAGAGGTGGCCAACCTGTGGCTTCGGAGCCACATATGGCTCTTGGGCAGTTTAAGTGTGGCTCTCAGCCATGCTGATCTTAGGCCATGCACTGCCTTAATAATCCTGTTACTTACTACATTGCATCTAAGTCTCCGCAGCTGAATCTCAGCAACCAGGACCATAAAGCAGTGACTCACCAGTCAATCTGAATCAGGTAAGATTTGTGTGCGTGCACATCTATGGGTGCATATTATGGGTCTCAGCCTTATGAAGTTTTTGGTACATGGTTCTTGGGGATGGAAACTATGGTTACCCAAAATATTGTATAGTTCTGACTTCTAACATGCCTGTGTAGCCCAAAAACTTTCATAGGTTCATCAACAATAGTTGGCCTGTTAAAAGATAGCAAAACTACACTGTTTTCATCTCTTACATTTAGAACCAACACAACAACCATACTATCTCTAGACTACAAAAGCCATACTGGCATTTGTTGGCTACTGAGGAGGCTTGGGAAGTATGTCATAGACAGCATTTGCTTTGAGATTCAAACTTTATCAGGGCAAACTGTTCCAAGTGTGAGCAAGCACATGTTGTGGGAAGTATGTTAAAACACCTCCTCGCGATGGTTCCCTTGAGTGATTTTGATTTCATAACATGATTTTAAGACACATTTATAGCAAATAAATGGTTGTGATCGGATGAAAGGCCAATCTGATTCCATTGATATCACTTTCGGAATATATTATTTTGCATACTATTTATGGGTCGTCATCTTCTGGTGGTGATGAATCACACTGTTGACTAGCTGTGCACAGTTTGCAAGTCCCAAGAATCAGGCATGTTTGTGAAGAATTGTGTGATCCAATTGAGGAACACGCTGTCCTGTGTACAGCAGCTGCTATTTGGTGATACTAAAGAATTCAGTTCTGTGTGCGAAATCGTGAAAATACTTTCTTAGTTAATGTCAGCAGGTTCTTTCAGGAGTTTTTACTGCTTTTGTTTTCTGAAGAAAATGTCAGTTAAAATTTAACACAATATTCTTAACACTGTCAAAAATTCTTTGTTACATTACACAGCTTCCCATCCCAAAATGTTCAAAAACTATAAATCAAGCAACCCTGGGGCTTGGCCTTCCTGCCACCCCAAACTCCACCGTCCAGCGTGCCAAGAACTGGTGAGGTTGCAGCTCGTCTGCATACGCTCCCAGCATCCTCGGCTGTCATCGCTTGAGGACACCACGAC
>QEPC01015736.1:4145704-4165698 GCA_003113815.1 Sphenodon punctatus | reverse complement strand
CAACATCTCTCCCCCACTTGTTACTGGGAAGTCAGAAGCATCTGTTTAGGAAAGAGCCAACAGAGATTCTCTTATGTCCTCTGTCACAGTGCTGCAGGATGTGATTGTGATGATAATTGGCCAGCATGGATGTGTAACTATGTCTCCTGATTTCTGGGATGCTATCCCCAAAGTCCCAGTTATGTCCCTTCTATGCCCGCCTGAGGACCACTCCCTAGGCCTGCCTTGAAACCACTACTAATTGGTCCGGTAAAGCTAGAAGCATGCAGTAATTGGACAATGGATGTGTCTGTCAGTCTTTTGGGTTTCTCCACATCCTCCCTCCTACAGCTTCTCTCCCCCTGCCATGCCAGGTGCCTGCCTCTGACAGGCACTTCATGTGCTGCTATTTATCTGAATAATGGTCTTCAATTGCTTATACAACTGGTTCCATTTATCACATTGTCCTGTAGTTTGGAGGGAATGACAGGGAAGGTATGTGATCCATTTCTGCCAAATATCTTGTAAACAGAATGGAATATAAAAATGTTACAGCTGGAAATGTATTTTCAAGTTAATGGCAGGCAGAGTGATTGGAACTACAGCTCCCAGAAGCTCCAAGCCAGGTCCTAGTCTGCATCCTGGGTAGGAAATATGATGTCTAACCAGAGAGAGATCAGAACTGGCTTCCTCCCACACCCCTACCTGCACCTCCTGCTGTTCCTACCACCCAGAGCTCCCCTTCACACCTTGCCATGGGTACGAACCCCCATGCTGCCTGGAGCCTCTTGACCCTGCGAGGAGTTCCCTCAACCACCCCCAGATATTTATTTTTATGCGTTGCACAATTTCGGAAGCCCATCAAGTACGCATAAATATGTATGGGTGTCTGTCAGGAATTCAAATGTCTGCCTGAAGTATTACTCATGAATATTACTCATGAGTAGGAAGCTACCTACTTGCTTCAGCTATAATCAAAAGATCTGAAAGCATTTTATAAACATAAATTCCCCCTCCGAACACACATGGGAAATGACTTTATTTTCTTCATTTTACATATGAGGAAATTGAGTGTCCAATACACTGAAGTACAAAATTGCTCTTGTATGGCACCAAGAGCCTCTAAAGAGCTACAGAGATCCTTTTGGAATTGAGACCTGATTGGATAAGCCACTTGTCTAACCGCTCACTGGATACCTGCAAAAAAGCTACATATGGAATTCAATTCCCAATTCTCAGTTCTGTGCTTAAGCCATATTGCTGTCTCTGTTCCCTCTGGGAAATCTCATTAGGGTTTCCAAGCATTAACAGTGCTAGTGTTGCTTTCCAAAAGGTCACTTCTGGAAATTCACCTCATGGGGTTTTAGATGGGAATTTAGCTTCTTTATGGGGGTGGGTGGTGTCTCTCATTTTCTCATTCTCCTCCACACCCTGTCACATTCAGGGGAAAAAGGGAATGCAGTGGAAACATGACAGAGAGTGGAAGCACAGCAGTGAGGACTGAAAAGAAATTCCACTTTTCATCTCTCCCCTTACTTATACGAAATATATAGATTTCTTTATCTTTTGAAGTGACATGCTGGCAGTGATGGGTTTTTGTTTTCTGGTTATGAGGTAATTATTCCTTTTAATGTTAACATGGCATCTAATTGATTGCAAGTCTTGTCTTTGTTTTTTCTACATTGGGTTGCTAGCTGCTATTTATTTCTTCCCTCATTTAAAATTCACTGATATGAATCTACAAAGTCAGTGAGGCTCCAAAATAGCAACAGGAGCCAAATAAGGGCTTTACTGAGATTTTATTCTGCCTTACTTAAATGAGGCACTTAAATGAAGCAATATTCCAGGGGTAACTGCCTGAGGTTCACATGTAGTTTGACAAATCTGCATATCTACCCTGGGTCTAAGTTACCCCAATTTAGTAAGTGATTAGTGGTTCCTGCTAACACAAAGAGCTAACACAAAATGCATAGCGCTAGCACAAAACACAAGATATTTAGTAGAGGTCAATCTCCTTCTGCCTTTGATGGAGAAACATATTTTACTCAGTACCTCTGTAATTGTGTTGCACATCATGTTTTTATGTTGCCACCCTCGTCCTGTTCTGCCAGCTTGATTGTCTGTATTTCTCGGCAACAGTGCTGATATGAGTGGTTTTTGTCTTTTAAAAAATGACTGCTTCCGCTCTTTTTAATTTCTCTTTTGTGACCTGCTCTTTTAAACCATGGTTTTAAATTTGCTGTAACTTTCATCTTGTTACCTCTTTTTTTAAAACCTTGTGTTTGGTACAATATGACCTAGTTGCCACTGTGCCATTATCTCCCAACAATTACCTGTCTACTTACCCCTCCTACCCATATGCAGGGAGAAAACATGTCCTCTTCCCCACACTATCTTCCTGCCAAATCTTTACATCCACCTCAGACTCTAGCATTCTTTTCATTTTCATTTCACACTGCTATTAGCCTAATCACTGACTTAAGTGAGGATTTTTCCTTTGTTTTGTTTCAAAGCCGTTTGAGGCTTTGGGACTATAAATACAGGTGGTATAATTTACTAATAAGTGATGCAGTCATGATAGCAAAGCTGTTTTAGGGGTGGGAATTTCAGCTTCGTATAGAACCAAAACAGCCCCAAGATTGTAAAACTGAAATTCTGGAGTATTTTCAGATGTGACGCCACCACAGTCAACCCCACTGAACCACAGTGGATTCTGCGGGGTGGCTGTGATGGGCAGCACATCTGTTTGAGCCCCGTCAGATGTTCACCACAGTGAATCCCTGGCAAGGTTCAAAGCTAACCATGGTTCTGGCTCTGAGGCTGGCCTCAGGGCTGGAACCGTGGTTAGATTGACCACGATCAGGAAAGGGGCAAAAGTAATGCCAGTTACCTTGCCCCATTCCTGATCGTGGCCCATAAGTCCCATCCTTACTGTTAATCTAAAAAAAAATATCTCAAGCAAAGGCACATTAGGGGTGTGTGAACACCGAGTGATTTGGTGTTCGGATCGTTCGGGGTTCAGCCAAACCCAAACCCGTTTGGTTTGGTCCGTTTGTACCGAACCGGTTCAGGGGGACCGAACCTGTTCAGGCGGGGGGGGGACCCAATTTTCCCTCCCCCCTCCAGGCTGCATGGTTGGAAGGGGCACTGGGGATCACCTCCCCCCAACCCTGCCCAGCCTGGGATATTTTGCTGCAGGGGAATGGGGATCAGTGAGTTCAGAAACCCTAATGAAATCCCTAAAACACAGAGTATTGCAAGTAGCTGCTAAAGATGTGCATTTCAGTTTTGGAATTACAATTCCACAATTGAAATTTCCGTTTTTGGTTTAGAATTGCAATTCCAATACCAAAACTAAAAATTCTGAAACCATTCCAAAATGTTGAATGATTTTGGAATGGCAGCCTTTTGGATGGGAAAAACTGGTAAACAAGTCCTGGAAGAGGAGTGGGGAAGCTGAGAGCAGCAAACTAGGAGAATTGATTGGTGGCTAAGCTGGCCAATAGGCATAACAAGTATTTTCCAGACACTCACATGGCAGTGATTGCTCAAGGCTCCAACTTCCCAGATCCAATCAAGAGGACTGGGGAGGGCACTGCAAAGCTTTATATTGTTACATCCAGGCTTTTTGCAATTGTTCTGGTTTAGTCTCTCTGATTTGTCAGGTGGCATCTTCAGAACTGCTATGATCTTTAACAAATTCCCTAGGGCCCATTGTTTCCTGATCCCTTCTTCAAATCTTCAGACGAGAACATCCATCCCCACACATTACACAATCCTTGTTTCTCCCTTGGGAAATTATGACAACGTTTATCTTTCTCAAGTGTCAAGTGAAATTCAGTCTACAAAGTGAACAGGGGCTTCACTGCAAGTGTCAATTTCATAACAAATAGAACTAGACAACATTAGGGCTGAAGCGGCAGCAGCTGTTACCGCGCCACCATTCCATTCCAAGAACTCGGCACTTAATGTGTCTTGCCGCCGACTTCCCCTGAATATTTCCGTGATTCCACATTACCTGCTGCCAGCATCTGCAGATGCAGCATGTCTGAAGTTTGTGAACACAAGTGGTTTTATGCCGCCTTCCGCCACTGAGCGCAAGTCCCTGACGCACCATGATGCTGAATAATAGATCACTGAATGAATGAACTTAGGGTGACTCTGACTACCGGCTGCTTCAAAGTCCACTGCAGGTGCATAGCCACCGTGGCGCGGCATGGGGGTGTGTGTTTGCGCCCGTGCCCTGCCCTGGGAGGGGGCCGGCAGCGATCAGGGCTGGCCCCAGGCATATGCGGCATCCGCAGGAGTCCTGGAGGAGTCTCTCTTGCACCACCTTCCCTTCCCAACAAAGGGGAAGAATTTGTCCTTGGCACCCTAACGCATAAGAGAATTCACAGAAGAGCAGGGACTCCCCCACCCCAAACCCTGGATAAGCATCAGGAGCCAGGTGCTCGCTCACTGCGGCCGGGGATCCCTGCACTCTAAGCAGGACAGAGACTAGTGCGCCTGGCTCATNGGGGGAGTCCCTGCTCTTCTGTGAATTCTCTTGTGCGTTAGGATGCCAAGGACAAATTCTTCCCCTTTGTTGGGATGGCTCTCTGCCTCATTGTAGCTGCTCTGCACCCCATGTTCTCTCTATGCGGCGATCACAAAGGAAAGAGGGAGGATCTGTCCATCCTTCTAACAGAGACAGCACTGAACAACCAACTGTCCCCCAGCTGAATGGACCCCCCAGAGCAGGCTGCCTGCTGCCCCCCAACCTTCATGGAGTGTAATTTTGTTAGAAAATTCCCCCACCATCTCTTTCTAGGCTTAGTACGCTCCCATTTGTGAGAATGGGAGGAGCCACTCGAAGGAGAACAGAAGGTTTCTGCCTTGTAAACAAGGTTCTTCGAGATGGATCAAATATTCTCACAAGCACCCACCCTTCCGACCCTGCATGGAATTTTCTTCCTAATTGCTTAAGGTTGGAAGGAATTGTGTTGGGTTTAGGTACCTTATATAGGGTGGGTGTGTGTGGACGTCACGTGGGTTTTTTAAGCTAGTGAGCTTAGTATATGCTGGTAAGAGAAGGGCACACAAGTGAGAATGAAAGGAGTCCCTCGAAGAAGAACTGTGTTTACAAGGCAGCAACTTCCCCCATGCCATGGTGGCTATGCCCCTGGCTGCAATGCTGTGAGAATCACAAAGCTGCCATTCTTAAGGGAAAGGGGAAACTGTGGCAAACCTGCCGCTTCTGCGTGAAATCTACAGTGGTGAAAATATTGCAGCAGCAACTGCGGAAAGCCGCGAGTGCAAGGCTCCCTTCCTAACTGTGCTGCTTGGTGCAGAAGAGCACTTTCCGCCAGTAAATGCTGCCGCAGTGATACAACATTTCAGCCCTATATACCTCATTTGAAACAAGTGTGCCCTGCTCAGTACACTGGACAACTTGGCAACGCAAACATTTGCTACGGGTTGATAGAAAACCCTTTCCGTGTCTTAAATGATAATGGTTTTAAATTTCCCACCTGAGAACACTCTGAGACTGTGTCATCATCCATTGATGCCTTTCCTAGTTAGCAACTATAAGCAAATCCTTTCTTCTGGTAGAGGGTTCTTGTCTACCAGATAGCCTTGGTCAAAAATCTCTAATCACTACCCTATGGGACAAGGGAATTGAATTATCTTTACCTGTTGTTTGTTAAACTTGGTTCACTTCTGTACATTTCTGCAAAAATTTCTTACTGTGCTTGCGTGGTATTGATTTATTGCTTCAGTGCTGCCTGTCTGCCAGTCTAACTGCCAGCCTGCCTGCCACCTGGCAATGTCAAATGCTGCTGCTGCTGCTGCTGCTGCTCCTGCTGCTGCTGCAAGAGCCATACTCTCTTTCTGGAACTCTCAGAAACACACACAAGTCCTGCCCCTCCTGGGGTGCTGTCTGCAAGTAGAGACCCTGGCACACACAGTACGATGAGGCAGGAAACGGAACCAAAATCAGAATTGGGTTTTTTGGGAATGGAACCTAATTTGGACTTTCCAATTTCAGGAAACATCCGGATCGGAATTTCTGATTGATTCATAAATTCAGAATTCCAAAATTCCAAATCCAAAATTCTGAAATACTACAATTCTGAAATAATTATGAAATTCTGAAATGCTTAATGGATCCCTCTTGTACATCCCTTGTTGCTGCCTTCAGAAACCCCTATTGTGATCCCCTCCTATTGTGGTCACAGGTTCCTTGAGGACACAGCTGGTCCAATATCCCATTGTTTGATAGAAATATTGTCTTTGCCCCTACAACGCCAGAATAAGGATATTGCAGACTCTAATATTCTTTTGGAAGGCAATAGTCACAACTTTATTTAACCAATACAACTTAGTCTGAATGGGCCATATTCATGTATCTAGGTCCAGTGCACTTACCTTCTACCAGTACCTTCTAGCGGTGGTTGCCCCATCTGGGGAACCATATTCAGAGACACTGCCTGTAGAGTCCCCATGGAAGAATGGAGTGTCCATGCCCACACCAGGGATCCAATTTCCTGTGAGGTGGTGCTGCTCATGCTCTCCCTTAGGCTTCCTCAGGGGGTTCTGCTGCAGGTCACACATACTGGCATGGTTGGAGGCACCCCTACACCTCACCTCTTATGGGGGGGGGGCTTTTCTTGTACAGGAAGGATAGTAAAGCTGTACATAACATGCTGTTGTCAAATAAACTGCGAAATGTATGCACCATTATTGAGGCATGTTGTTGTGTAATAGCTGGTCTAGACACTTGTTTACTGGGTGCAAGATCTCCAAGGAAGGAGCGACAATTGGGTGTGCATACACGGAGTAGGCCGCCATGAGGACCTAAACTGAAAGGAGAATGGGTAGAATGATGGTGAAGGGGCCCATGGGAATGACTGGACTGAGGGTGTGTGTGTGGAATGATTGGGAAGAGGGCATAGGGAGCACTAGATGTGAAGGGGAGTGGCTGTGCTGACACAGAGGAGAGGGACATTAGAAGCAGCTACACCAAGGATGGGCTGGGTGCAATGACAGGGAGGAGGGCCCAGGGAATGGGTTGAGGTCCAATGACAACATCCTTGCCCAAGCATAGCTGCAGGGACTGGGGATTGACTAGGAATCCATCCCATGGAATGACGGCAAGACCACAGTAAGTAGTTGAAATGAAGTGAGAATGGGTGACAGACAACCAGTCCAGTGGCAATTAAGCACCTCCGCTTGGTTCCTTCCCTGACCTTCCATTCCATCACCTCTCAGACCCCCCCCCAAAACACACACGTGTGCGCATGCGCACACACCCCTCTGCTACATGATGGCCAGTCCACCACCGTCCCATTCTCCCTTCCTGTAAGAGATGCTGCTCCATTGTATCACTGTAGTGGCCAGGAAAGGGCCCTTGGCATTCATGGATCACCCTTAATTCCAGATGGTGATAATACTGATGACTTGACTATTGCCTGTGGACCTTCTGTGCCATTTAATGTGGCATGTCCCCACACAGCATGGTGGCCAGGCAGGGATGTATGTCTGGGTTGCAAGAGGGGGTTATGGTATGGCTATGAGAGTTCAGGCCATGTACAGATGTATTTCTTTACAGCCCAGGGTTAGAGTTCCAGATGAACGGCCAACCTCACAGGTCCCTCAATGTTTATGTGCATGTACACATGTATGCCCACTAGGGCTGTAGCAGAATATCGCAGCGGTAGCTATTTCCGGCGGAAACTGTGTTTCCGCAATTAGTGGAACGGCATGGCAGAGGCTTTCATTCCGCGGTTTCGTTCCGCGGTTCCACTTATTTCATTCCGCAACTTAGTGGAATCGTGGAAACATGACATTTTCGCTATTTCCGCAATTCCGCCAGCGCCAAAAAATAGCGGAATAGCGGTTTTCCGCAATTTCCGCAATTTTTCCACAATTCCGCGATTTGCAGAATTCCGGCGGAATTAGCAGAATATCCGCAGAAAAGTCACGGTGTGGCGCGGGCAATTCCAAAATGGCAGAACAGAATTGCGGCGCGGTAAAAGCTGCTTCCACATCAGCCCTAATGCCCACTGTGTCCTGCAATGTGATCCAATTTGGTGTCCCACAGTTTGGGGCTCCAGGTCCCTAATTTTGGGGATCTGGGGATTAGGGGTATGTTCCCACCTGGTCCACACTAAGGACAGACACCATTGTTGCCATAACAGAAAGAAAGTTTATTTACTATATAAATTGCTACATAAATCTATTCATTTCATTGTCAAGCCCCCCTTCACCCTTCTCCTCCCCCTCCTGCCAACAGCTGGCCATGTTCTTTTTGATACCTTTCCAGTCAGGTGGTTATCTCCTCCTCCACCCGGGGCTTCACAGTTGCAGGATGGGTTGCTGTGGTGGCTGGCAGGGCTCTCAAGGTTGATTCTGTGTGGGTGGTTGGTCCTGGATAGGCACAGGGATTAGGGTGCTCGGGCTCGATGGCTGTGGGGTTAGCTGCTGATGAAATCTGGTCTGGTAGTTGACATCCAGAAGGGGCGTGTTGGGAACTCCAGGAGGAGGTCGGCAACTGGGACCCGCCCCAGAGCAGCAGTTATTGCAGCACTGGTGGTGGCCACATGTTGGGAAGGCGCACTGCATCCCAAAGGACTGCTGCTGAATGTCACACAGCCTGCAGCCCTCCCACTCCATGGACTTTTTAAAGTCCTGCATCTTCCAGGCCTGATTCAAGGTGTTGGTTATTACCTTTAAAGCTCTACACGCCCTGGGCCCTGCTTACCTGTGGGACTGCCTCACCCCCTGTGTCCTGGTTCTGGAACCTGCAGTCGGCTGGCAGTGCCCACTTGGAGGTCCCCTGGGTATCCTGGGTGGCTACCTTTGAGAGGATGTTCTCAGTGGCTGCGCCATGGCTGTGGAATTCCCTCCCAGTAGAGATTTGCCTTTCTTCAGATCTCCCCTCCTTCTGTAGGCAGTGCAAGACCTGGCTGTTTTGCTAGGCATTTGGAGAGGGGAACGGGGAGGCGGGGGGTATCTGTTCTCTGACAGGCTTCAGTTGTTTTATTTGACGTTTATTTGTTGATCATTTTAATTGATATTTATTTATTATGATTGTATTTTATATTTGTTTTAACATATGTCATTCACTGCCCTGAGATGCCAGTAGGCAGGAGGGGTGGGCTATAAATCTTGATAATAAATAATAAATAAATTTCCCACATGTGGTGGTCCCAATACTTCCATCTAGTGTTCCCTGTTGCCCTGGGTGGCACTGGTGAGGTCCCTGTGCTGTGTGGCACACTGTTGCAGGAACCATTGGTTCACTTTGGCCAGCCCCTGGAAGTCATCCCACATCTCATCTGCCTGCTATGTGGTCTCATCCATTAGCTCCTGTGCCAGATCCTCCCTGCACTTCTGGGTCTGGTTCCCGCAGGGCCTGGTTCTTCTGGGAGACCAAAAATGGTTTGGTTGGGGCCACACTACTCCCACCTTTCCAGACCAGTGTTTTGCCCCCCTGCTGTCATGCCTGTTGCCTCAGTGGACTGTGTGCCTGAGGGTCCAGCATCCTCCAGCATCCTCAGACGGGGAGCGGGAGGAGGGGATAATGCTTTTGGAATGAGCAGGTGTTTCATAGACAGGCAGCAGGGGAGGAGTGTCCAGCCAACCACAATGTACCTGTCCATGCACAGGAACTTGTCAAGAAGGGCCATGTATCACATTGTTTGGTGGCCACAGCCAGACTTGAGGTTATTGTCCTTGACCTTGTAGCCCCTTCTAAGGTCCTTTGCCTGCTGCCGGCAGTGGCACTAACTCAAATCCCAGTGGTAGCCAAGCTCCACCATCTGAGTTCCGCCATCCATAAGGACATAAGTAGTGCCATACTGAGTCAGACCAATGGTCCATCAAGCCCAGCATCCTGTCCTCCAACAGTAGCCTATTTGATCACATGGGAAAAGAACCAATAGTCACAATGGGCAATCTAATCCCTGTTGTTCACTCACAGCTCCCAACAGTAAGAAGTTCATCCTGTAAGCTACTTGGTTAATAGCCATTAATGGACCTACTCTCCAAGAACTTATCCAGTCCTTTTTTAAACCCAGCTATACTACTGGCCTTGACAAGGTCCTCTGGCAACAAATTCCATAAGTTAATTATGCGTTGAGTGAAAAAGTACTTCTTTTTATTTGTTTTAAATCTGCTGGCAGCTAGTTTTCATGGCGTGTCCCCTAGTTCTAGTACTAACTAGTGGTGGGACCCCGGGCCCATTACCGGCTACCGGATTTACCGGTTACCGGTTCTAGGAAAACCAGATTCCCGGATTAAATCCGGTATGCCGGTACCGGATTTAATTCATTGGTTTCAATGGGGCGCTGTGTCCCCATTGAAACCAATGAAATATCCCTCCCCCTCCCCCTCCCAGGCTGCGCGGGTGGAAGGGGGGACACCCCCCACCCACCCTGCCCAGCCTGGCTTTTTGTTTATGCTGTAGGGGTGATCCCTGGAGGGGGTGGGGGTGTTAAACACCCCCCCCAGGGATCGAGTCATACTTACCGGCGGCTGCGGGGACGCCGCGGACGCTGGTGCTGGGGGGTGGGCTTGCCTTCGCCTTCGCCTCCGGGTCTGTCTTACTCTGTTCTTTTTTTAAACAAAAAGCCAGGCTGGGCAGGGTGGGTGGGGGGTGTCCCCCCTTCCACCCGCGCAGCCTGGACTCAGGGAGGGTTTTTCTTTTAAAAACTGTTTGGCTGGGGCTTTAATTTTTTTTACATTGCAGCCATTTTTAAATGGCTGCAATGCAAAAAAATCCGGTACCCCGGAATCCGGTACCGGGTCCGGATTGCTGGGCCGAATCCGATAATGCCGGTACGCCCGATACCGGCATTATCGGATACCGGATTCTACCGGTTTCCCACCCCTAGTACTAACTGAGAGGGTAAATAAATAACCATTCCCTATCTACTCGTTTCACACCATTCAAAATTTTATAGACCTCTATGATGTCCCCTCTCAGTCTTCTCTTCTCTAAGCTGAAGAGACCCAGCTTGTCAAGCCTCTCTTCGTGCGGAAGCCGTTCTATACCCTTTATCATTCTCATTGCCCTTCTCTGTACCTTTTCTAGTTCAGCTATGTCTTTTTTGAGATGGGGTGACCAGAATATTCCAGGTGCAGTCGCACCATTGATTTGTATAGAGGCATTATGACCTCCTCAGTTTTATTCTCTATCCCTTTGCGAATAAGTCATAACATTCAGTTTGCTTTTTTGACCGCTGCTGCACACTGGGCTGAGGATTTCAGTGTATTGTCCACAATCACTTCCAGATTCTTTTCCTGAGTGGTAACTCCTAGCTTAGTACCCAGCACATTGTGTACTCATAGTTTGGGTTATTTTTCCCTATGTGCATCACTTTGCACTTGTCCACTTTATATCTCATCTGCCCTGTAGATGCTCAGGCACCCAGTCTCGTAGGATCCTGTTGCACTTCTTCACAATCTGCTCGTGTTTTACCTACTTTCAATAACTTGGTGTCATCTGCAAATTTGATCACCTCACTCTTAATGCCCTTTCCCAGATCATTAATGAATACATTAAACAACACCAGTTCCAATACAGAATCCTGAGACACACCACTTTTTACATCTCTCCATTGTGAAAACTGACCATTCAGTCCTACTCTTTGCTTCCTGTCCTTTAACCAGTTACCAGTCCATAGTAAGCCACTACCTCCTATCCCATGACTTTTTAATTTTCTCAAGAGTTTTTTATGTGGGACCTTATCAAACGCTTTCTGAAAATCGAGGTACACTATATCTACCGGGTCTCCCTTGTCCACATGATTATTATTTATTATTATTATTATTATTATTATTATAGTAGTAGTAGTAGTTGTAGTAGTAGTAGTTGTAGTAGCATTTGTATAGCGCCAGCTGTAGATTACTGAGGCATGACTTACCTTTGCTAAATCCCTGTTGATTCTTCCCCATTAAGCCATGTTTATCAACATGCCCAGCTATTCTGTTCTTAATGATAGTTTCCACTATTTTGCCCGGCACAGACGTCAAGCTTACTGGTCTGTAGTTTCCAGGATCACCTCTAGATCTCTTTTTAAATATCAGGGTTACATTTGCCACCCTCCAGTCCTCAGGTATAGTGGCAGATTTTAGCGATAGGTTACAAATTACTAACAGTAGGTCTGCAATTTCATATTTGAGTTCCTTCAGAATTCTAGGGTGAATACCATCTGGTCCTGGTGATTTGTTAGTATTTAGTATGTCAATTTGCTCTAGGACCTCCTCCAGAGTCACGTTGATTTGTGACAGGTCTTCCAACTCATCACTTACAAAGTAAGGTTCAGGTGTGGGTTGCAGTTTTACTGGAACACTGCTCATTTCTATGAGTTTTGCACAAACAATACTGGATCTGTGCATCCCTCCAGGTGTCAATGAATGCCCTTGTCTCTTCAGTCCAAGGGATCCACTTCTGGAGGGTGGGTCAGGGGCCTTCCCCTGGCACTGTGTGCAGTTCTGCACTCCCGATACTGTCCCAGGGGCTAGTGGATGCCTGTGAACATGGTGATAGACATGCACCACATATAACTTGTGCTACCATCAGAGGACTGCTGTGCCCGCCCATCGCGTCCACTGACTTATTATTCTGGACTGTCTGTCCTCCTGCACCATGGTTCCCCCTTTGGTTGGCACTGTCACTTGCTCCATATGGGGTTGGGCAATGGACACAAGCCGCTGTACAGAACGAAGACGCCCAACACTGTCTTGCCTTTGTTGCTCGTTCCTTTTAATGGTGTTGAGCCCATCTCAGGGGGAGGGGCATTGGGACACGGCCACTACTTTGACTACTCTGGTCTTTTCACACACAGCTCTCTGGTCCTGGCAGACCTTTCCCTGTAGAGGAGTTGGATGGGGCATACCAGACAGAAGGACACAGATTAGTCCGATTTAGCCTGAGCGGAGCCTTAGACCAGGCTGTGTCGCCGAATGTTTCCGACCCACACATCCCAAAGCAAGCAGCCATCTGCCATGAGGCGGACATGTACAAACATCTGGTGGTCACCAAACAAATGAGCAGGTGACTCCTGGGCTAATGGGGCTACTGTCTCATTGGTTTTTACCCAATGTGTCTCTTATGAAGAAGCTCCATAGGTTTGTATTAGCAGAGATTTTATTTTTAAATCAACTCATCTCGTATTGCAGAAAAAATAATAATTCTGTGTTAAATTCTGTACATCTCTAGAATGATCCCTAACAGACACTTGTTGAAATTCTTGCTTTACTTTCTATTGGGGTACATGAAGCTAAAACGTAAAATCTCAGCTACTAAATCTAGCTATGCAACGATGAAAATCTGAAGGATGCATGCAGTGTAGAGAAAAGACGAAGGCTCTAATCACATCTTGCCAGAGCCCTACCACAAATGTAATCAAAATGAGCAGGATTTATAGCTGATTTATTATTCTTATCCCCTAAACAACCAGGACTGCACATCCTTGTATAGGGTAAGTTTGTTACGTGAGCTCAGAACAGCTGAGGAAGAAATTCCGCTCCCATGTACATAATAAAATAAAGCTCAGGCCCTCCGGATCATCTGCTTCCACCCAGCCTCCCTATCCCCAGACAGACCCCTCCAGATCATCTGTCTCCATGCAGCCTTCCTGCCACACAGAGCCCCAGATACCTAGCCTCTCTTCTCCTGCCCCACACAGACCTCCCCCTCCAGATCCTCTTCCTCCACCCAAACTCCTTGCCCCTGCCCCCATGAGCCCTCCCCCACACCCCTGACACCAGGATATACTCACCTTTCCAGTTTGACACCTCCGCTCTCCAGTCATGACACCTACTGCAGCCTCAGCCTCTCAACCTCCTCCAGACTGCCAGCTGTCACCACTCTCGATGTCATTCTGACCACACCACCGACACATACCACCGCGGTGCCTCAGCTTCGGTCTCCTAACTCCTTCACATCTCTTCTTGTTTGCTATGCCGCCAAGCCCAAGGCTGCATTGCCTGCCTCATGCCACCACCACTTAATTTGTCCTATGATGCAGTGCATCGTTTCTGCTTTCAGTGTCCGCCCATTGCTCACTGCCACAAGGCAAGATTTCTGGATTGTTTGTGGCAGGGGCCATACTATAGGGATCGAAGGAATCATTTGTGCTCTCCTCCCCCCACCCCAGTGTTGGCCCTGGGACAAATGTCCCTCCTGTCCCTATGGTAGCTACACCACTACTCATTACCATTTTCTGTTAGTGAATGGTACCCATAAAAAAATTATAGCATAATGATTTGGGTAATGGATTTTATGGAATAGGTTTCTAGCTACTTAAATCACCAGGGGAAGAGCACTTCTAAAACCCTTTGTTAAGAGGGTACAGAAGAAAATAAATGAACTAAAGAAAGGTCTAATTTAATTTAGGATCGGTTACAGACAGATTTACATGGTGCACACTCAACTAAAGGCAGTTTAAACTTTGCCCCAACTCAGTAAGTATTACAATGGCTTAAATTTTAAAGTAAAGGTACCTTGAAGAATATATGTATTATCCAGAAGGAAAAGGGATTAAGTTTTTTTTTAAAATCCCCTAGTCTCTGCATATTTGCTACCAATTCTTGAGAGATTCGAAGTCCTTATAGTTTAAATTACAAGAGTTATACTGACTACACTCATCCAGCTAGGGTCAGGAACTCTATCATGTGATGTGTGACCAATCACAACTCTTAATATGAAATATTGAGTAATGAGATACCCATGGGACAAATTTTCTGACTGCATTCAAGTCGATGGCAAAACTCTGAACTTCAGTGGATCAAGCAATTCACCCTTAGTGAACTATTTCTTATCTAAGCATAGAGTTAAAAATAAGACAACTTGCAAAACAAAGCCAAAAAAAAAAAAGTTGATTAAATTTGAATAACAAATAAAATTCCAAGAAACCACAATCTGTTCATGAAGAAAATAAAGCCGGAGTAAATTATTCACTGTGAATTATTTGCCCAGTTCTAGTCTTTATATATTTGGTCTGCATAATGATGAGTAAACAGGTTTTCTTCAAATATGCTAATATCTGGGGTTGAGTTAAGGATACAAATTGCCCCAGCTCAGTGGGCACAATCCCAAACCTCCACATGCAGGGTTTATACGTGCATGTTTATAGACCGGAGATGAAAAGCAGGGCATTTGCTTTGCATATTGAATAGGGCTGCTATGGCCTGTCCCAATCCCATGTGTGTCCTGCATGCACTCCCAGGGAGGCTTTGGAGATGAAAACTTGCCAGCTAAACTGTACATCTCCATAATTATCCCTGACAGACTCTTGTTGAAATTCTTGGTTTACTTCCTATTGGGCACATGAAGCTAAAACTTAAAATCTCAGCTACTAAATCTAGCCATGCAACAACGAAAATTTGAAGGATGCATGCAGTGCAGAGAAGTGCTGTAAGTGCTGGAAATTTCCCAAAGTGCTGTAAAACTGACATAAAACTGTTGTAAATTTCCCCCAAAGTTATGAAAGAGTCCCAGAAAGAGACGAAAAAGTCCCAGAAAGGGACAAAAAAGTCCTGGAATGTTCTAGAAAGTGACAAAAGTGACCAAAAAAAGCCCTGGAAAGTGAAAGACTTATGCCTCTGTCAGACTGCCACAGCCTCTCTCTCTCTCTGGCACACCCACACAGACACAAGCCCTGCCCCTCCTGGGGGGCTGTCTGCTTCTCCCCATCCTGAAAACAACCCAGAGATTCCCCGCCGGGATTACCCAGGCATGGCAAACAGACATGCTGGGGATCCCGGTGGGGAATCAAGGAGGCGGCAGGGCCGCACGGCGCAACGTGAAGCTGCACAGCCCTTCCCCCTCCACGCTCCCTCGCCGCCCACCCTCCGGGAAGACGGGCGGGCAGTGAGGCCAATGCCGTTGCAGCGTCTGGCCGAGTTCACCACGGCCCGGAATCCCACTGGGGATTCCTGGCCACGATAGCCGGCCAGACGTTACTTTTTATTGATGCCCGCCTGGAATCATTTTCACATGCTTCAGCGGATTCTTGCGCCGGGAGCCCAGGAAGCGTGGTTGAAATTGACCCCATGTGGGTATTCAGTGTGGCGAACATCTGGCAGCCGCCGAACAGACGTGCAGAGCACAGTGGGTATTCACTGTGGTTCACTGTGATCTCATCATGTCTGAAAATACCCAATGGCAGGAGCACGGAATCTTTAGAAACTGCTAAAGTACCAACGGACACTCACAAGCACTCCCAAAAGTTAGTATTTCCCTTCATAATGGGAATACTTACTCTTCTCTCAGCCCTACATATGTATGTACCTGGGTTGCTTGCACGTGGCTTGCATGCACGCCATAATCCTGATAGCATGGGTGTGTGCTCTGGGGTCCTCCGGAGGCTTGCACACGAGGTGCATACACTCTCTTCACACAGCGTGTGGGGTTTGGGATCGGCTCCAGTAATGCTGATACTGTTAAAGTTGGGAGGTCTGAAATATGGATGACACTTTTGTGATTTTATTGCTGTTCTCAAAATCCATGTAATACTTTTTTTTTATTCTGGTTTCCAAACAAATGCTCCAATGTCTGTTTTCTAGCTAACTATACCACCCATATAAATCAATGCTGACAGCTTGGCAGTCAAGAGCAAACCTACAATATCAATATTAACAAGAAAAGCATGGAGAAAACTGGTGAGAAAATAGATTACTTGTGAACACCCAGTCAGGTTTTGCTACCTATGATGAAACTAGCTTGAGTCTCTCCTTTTCACTCCTAATTTCTTTATTTTTTGTATGTTGGAAATTACACTTTTTATATTTTAAAATGCTTTTAGAATGCTAGAAAAAATGTGACAATACAACCTAACAGATAAGGCATTGGACTTGAAACTGGGAAACTGGAATTCAAATCATATCTTCGCTATGAACTCATGAGTTGGTTGGCCTTGGGCAAGTAACTACCTCTCAGCCCCAGTTACCCATCAGTAAATGAAAATTATAACAGAGTTCAAATGAGTTTTTGGTAGGAATGGGCGAACAGAACGGAGTTTGGAAATTCGGTTCGGTTCGGTTTGAAATTCGAGTTCGGTTCAGAAGTTCGGTTCAGTCGACCGAACAGACCAAGTTCAGTCGAATTCCGAACTTCTGAACCAAGTTCGGCTATTCAAAATCAGGGTTTTTTATGTGTGTTGCCACTAGGGATGAGTGAACAGAATGGAGTTTGGAAATTTGGTTCGATACAGTTCGGTTTGAAATTCGAGTTCGGTTCGGAAGTTCGGTTCGGTTGACCAAACAGACCGAGTTCGGTCCAAACTCCGAACTTCCAAATCGCGTTTGTCCATCCCTAGTTTTTGGTATATTTGTATCTATTTAAATTAAACAGATACAAAACAATATGTGCTTCCTCTGGTGTCTGTACTTCCAAACATTTATTTCAGTTACTTTGCATTTGTTTATTTGGTTACTTCATTTATTTGGTACTGTGGATTCACTTGCTCTATTACCTTCATATTTCAGTACTTCATTTGTTTTGGCAGTATTATTTATCATCAAATAATATTTCTGAAGGGAGCAAAGTACCTATACTGAAATATCGAAATACCAAACTGAATAAATTACCATGAAGTTACCAAATTAACAAATTGTGAATTTCGCAAAGGTGATGATAACAAATTCAGATATTCATTAATGGGAGCAAATATGTAAATTATCATCATAGATATGAACACTTATATTTTTGTTATTCAATCAATAACAATGATCTACCTCACTGGATGGTTGTGAGGGATTGCAAAACATGTGGGGCATCCAAATCCCTATATTAATTAATAAGTTATCAAATAGCAATTAATAATTTACTATTTATTAATTATTAATTATTAATTATTAATTATCAATTGTGGATTGTAAATTATGAGGTATGAATTACTAATTATTAATTATTAATTATTGATTCATAATTATTAATTATAAATTATTTATTATAATGTATTAATTATTAAATATAACATATTACATATTACATGTTAATTATATTTTCTGTTGCATTTTTGGGATAAACGTAGGGCTGACACAATGTCACAAAGAGATACTGGACTATAGTTCTAACAAATATGTAAACCTAAAGGTTAAACATTTATGTAATGTTAAAACTGAGAACTGTAAACTCACTTCATGTAACCATGTAATGTAAAACTGAGCACTAGAAACTCATGTCAGGCAATGGAGAGAGACAAAGAGTGTGGATTCAGGAAGGCTAACACCTCTACCGAAACCAGACATGCCCCATGGAGTTGCAAATTAAGCTCTTCCTTGGCCTACGTGCTTGTAAACATAGAGCCCTCCAAGGTGGTAGAATCAAACAAAGAGACTGAAAAGGTATTTAAGAGAAGATCTTTGCTATCGAGGGACAATCGGAATTCAATTCAACCACTGACTCGCTGAGTCTAAGACCGAGCTAAGGGAGGGCAAGAGCCTGTTGGCCAGCCATCTTTGCTGAAGCGATGCGTTGAGAGAAGAACATTGCTTTCTACCAGCTAAGAAAAAAAGTGCCCAGCCCCTGCATCAGGCTGAGAACGAATTCAAGTGCATGGACTTTCTATAGGGTAAGATTTATCTAGGGACTCTACCAGTCCAGATTAGGAATGCATTATTTACTTTGGGTTTTAATTGCCACTCTGTGTTCAAACTATCTTCGCTTATGTAATCAATAAACTTTCTTCTTTCTTAAGAAGTGCTTTCGGTTGTTGTACATTGGGGATCACAATCTGAGTACTTGTGCCCTCAAGCACGTGCGAACCCAGAGAGATAGTGTGTAAACGGGAAGTTCTGGGAGTTTGGGAAACAACAGTATTATCCCCTTTGCAGAACTGAATCAGCCAGAGAGAGAACTGTTTCAGGTGGGCTGCAAGTGAGGGAAACTGAGTCACCCAACCCAGGAAAGTGGGGGTTGGACCCCAAACCCCATGACACACAAGGACTCTCACAAATGGTAATTCCTGTTGATATCACTGTTCTGGACTCTATCTTGGTTGAATTGAGAAACTATCAGTACTCAATAAATTCCCATTCAATAAATTGTTTTCTGATTTACCAATAATGCTGACTTTGCATTTAATGTTTGCTTACTGTTTGATGTTTCCATCCATTTAAAATTATGAAATGTAATTCTGACATAATATTTTACTTCTTCTGTCTTCTCTTCACTCCATTCTCCCTTGTACTTCATTGTCACTTGGTAAAGCCAATCCCAGCACGCATGCAAAGATGCATGCACAAACCATGCAAATCCCCAGCACAGAGCGTATGATGCCCGTGCAAACTGCACAGCTGCATTCACATGGGATCGGCTCCATTGGCTGGTATGTAGATTCTTTAACAGGTCTGCAATCTAGTTGCAAATTGGACGATGGGGACAATTCTGATTGGTTGCCAGGATAAGATTACTGTTTGTCTGTCTCCAGTTCAGTCACATTCACCTTACTCAACACCCCTCTCCCTACTCACTAAGTTCCCCCCCCCCCCACTCAGTCCCCTCCATATGCCTGGTCAGGGTCCAACATCTCTTGGTGATTACACGCCACATCACCCTGATCGGCATGTTACATGATAAAATCTTGCGCCTGCAGTAAGTTGCTCCTGGTCTGACCAGTAGGGATGGGCGAAAAGTTCACAGTTGGGTCCAGCCGTTCGGTTCGGCCGTTCAGTTCGACCGTTCAGTTCACATTTGGCCATTCGGGAAATGTTTTGTTATCGGTGTTTTTGTTGTTTTTTTATATGCTTTTTTGGTTTTTTATTTGGTTTTATATGGGTTTTTTTGTTTTTTATTTGTTTTTTTTGTTTTTATATGGGTTTTTTTAATTTATTTTTTTTATCTAATAGTATATATATATCTATCTACACTAAATCTAACTACTATTAACTATTCTAAATGCTATGAACTAGATGGATTATCTAATAAGTACACAGGCCTACTCCTACAAACACTAAAACTAAATCACTAACACTATCTCTATCACTAAGCAAACTCCTACAACTGTCTACTGTCCCTATCT
>QEPC01015736.1:4128530-4145604 GCA_003113815.1 Sphenodon punctatus | reverse complement strand
CGCCTGCTGTTCAGGAACAGTGACTAGCTCAGAAGGTGTTGGGAAGGGGGGTGGCAGATAGTTTCATTTCTTGCAAGCCTCTCCACCCCTGGTGCCTGGAAGTCTGCTCCTCAGTGACTAGTACTACCCCTCCCTGTCATGTTCGACCTTCCATTGAACCTTTTTTTGCCACCTGAATGTGATTCAAACTGACCGAACTTTCGGTCATTTCGACGTTCGGAACTGAGTTCAGTTCAGCCAGTTCGGGTTCAGATTCAGATTCGATCGTCCGACCAGGCTGAGTTCAGGCCCAACTCCAAACTTCTGAACTGCATTCGCCCATCCCTACTGACCAGTAGTAGCTGTGGCGCATATGCATGGTTGCCTATCTGTATAGTAATATCCTAGGCTTGCCCATAGAGCAGAACATAAGGATTTGCCAACTCCTTCCCACCCCTGAAGAGAAGCATGCAGTGCACAGTCATGTACAATGAACACCGCTAATGCATCCCATTCGCAATGGATTCATTGTGAGATGGAACATCATGCAGCTAGACATCAGCAACCTCTACCCAGGATAGGCTGCTCAAGCCCCACCCCTGCTGCTGCTGCTACTGCTGCTGCCATGAACAGTGTCCATTCCTCCCCACCCCTCATGCTGGGGTGGGGAGTGCCCAGCCACACACACAGATGCTGCCCCCTGAGTGCTTGGATGGGAGGGACGCAGTTTCACATAGTCATGAGCACAGTGTCTGTCATTACAGGGAGCACGGCTAGCCTTGGGGGAGGTGCCAGATGTCCCTGGAACAGGGATTTCCATGACGAGGTTGAGTTCGAGGATGCAAGGTGTTGGAGTCTGGTAGATGGCCAGTTTGAGGGCCTGCTCACCTGCAGGGCACTTGAGCCGACCAGTCATCCCTCCTCCCATGCTGCCCTAACAAGTCCTATCCAACCTATTGTGGTCAGGTGGAGCATGACAGACATAAACCCTTGTCCCCAGTCCTCCCTCTTGATGTAAGGGCAGTGGATACTGGAACAGTGTGTGGGGGCTGGATGGTCGTTTCCAGCACTCTGCAGGCAGACCCTACAAACTGTCAGCTCCCATTCCCTTGAATCCCTGTTCTCCATGCTACTTGGCTCCCCTGCCCTCAGCAACCCCATCCCTGGATGGTGTGGCATTTCATTCATTGGGCATTCACTCACTCAGCAACCTTGTCCCTGGATGGTGTGGCATTTCATTCACTGGGCATTTTCAGGGGAGATGGAGACCCACTGACCCTTTTGGAATGGGATTCCCCATCCCTTTACTCTTTGTGATCAATGCCTATATGCTCTTCCATTCCCATGCCTCTGCTTGGGTGTGCTGCATGTGTTTTTGTATGACAGTGGGCTGTCTGGCTGCAGGGGGTTGGCTAATCTGTGCTAGAGTGATCTGGCACATTTGCACCCGTGGCGCAAGGCTGGTCACCCTTCTAGTTTTGGCTCTGCTTTTCAGCATAACTCTGCATAGCTGGATTGTGATCCTGGTGCCTTTCATAGATAAAACTTCTGCACATCTTTTACAAAACAAATATCTTTCTTTTACAAAGGTTTTTCATTACTTATCTTCTGTGTAAAATAACAATCTCTTCAAAAATGCGAATTCCTTCCCTCCTTTGTATTTAATTTAATATGAATATAAAAACATCACTCGAAGCCTTAAGAGTCCACCTGACTTATAAAGGAAAGCTTTCAGTAACTAGTGGTGAGCAGGCCCTTTAAACCCAAGGTGCTCCATCTTTTCTAACTGACTCTTTGAAAATGACATTGTTTTTGGTTGAAGCTGGTAATCAAAAAGATTTTTTTCCCCTCCTAAGGTTTCTCGCTCTATTCAGAACTTGGCTCTGTATAGAAGGGAAAAAATACTGCTTGTTTTTGAACTGCCTTTTTCTTTGAAGAGCTGCTTCTTCTGGGGCCACATCAGTTTCAAAGGGTTGGTAGCCAGAGATGGAATCACTTGGGTTTAATGAGTTATTATGGTGCTATCTATGGCAAGGTTTGTCTCTTCCATTCACTAAACAGATGATAAACAGAAAGAGAAAGCTCAATCCTGAATTCCTTTTACATTTCAAGCTCCACCAAAAGGCAAGTGAAATTTTGGATATGGATATGCATGATCTGGTTTAGAAAAAGAAAATGCAGAACCGTACGCTGGTCAGAAAATGACGGAGGAGATGTTCTTTTTGGTCCAAGGTGAAACAGTAGGCAATGGTCCCCATCAGGGATTCCTGGTTTTGATTGATCGGTTGTTTTGTTTGCCAAATTTGATAGGCAAGATGAAGGATGATGGCCATTGCGAATGGAACTGTGTGGCTCTGAGTATTTGATAATGTGTAGGTGGTACTAGTGAACACAGTATGTATGACCTAGCAGGAGAACCCTGATGACTGATCGTCCGAAGGGGCTAAAGATGAGCCCAAGAGAGGAATTCAGTCTGTGCTGCACTGTGTTTTTCATGTAGTGCAAGGCACAGCCAACGGAACTGCACTCTGCAACTGGGGCACAAAGATATTTGCCATACCGCAAAGTGCAGGAATCTAAGCCAGCTGTGGAGGAGCATCTTGCAATGGCAGGCACCCCTATTTCTAACTATTATTGCTGGTCAAGTGGAAATCAATCTGAAGAGTTTGGTATCTTTAATGGAACATCAAAAATTGATTTCCCTTTCTATAATGAGTTAGTTAGTGTCTGTCAAACATAACATTCTTATGTTAGATAGGGACCCAACATTCCCAAATCTGTCATCCCCACCCCCACCCCACCCCCCTGTGTATGGGCCTCTAGTGGAAACAGCAGGCTATAGTTAAGGTTCTGATGTCACATCTTTTTATTTTTACACTGGAAAGAATATTATGGGGAGCCTACTACATATGCTAATTACTTTTAGTCCTACAGATTTTCATCTATACTTACATTACAGTAGCATCTAGGGAAAATAATCATGGTTCAGCAATACAGCTGCTGCACAGACCCCAAAGAAAAAGTCAGTTCTTGCCCTACAGAGTTTATCTTTTAGGGCCTCAATCCAGCAACTGTCTAAGTAGATGGACCAATACAGACCCACACTGAAGTCAATGGGATTATATTTGAGCTCAAGGGTCCATTCAGGCATTTCTTGTTGCAAGGCCAATGGCCATATGAAAGCCTAAGTGGGTGAACTAGACTAACAGAAGAGAGTCAAAGTGAGCATGCTTTGCATAATAAGGAGTAACCTCAGAAAAGGGTGCATCACCATCTATTTGCCCATAAAGATTCTGTAGTTGGTGTTGATATTTTGTCTTTTCCATTTCTTAAATTAAAATGGTGGAATACACTCGTTCCATAATCATTTTCCATTGACTGGAAAACCGTCATTATTCCTGCTCATCATGTGATTAAAGGATCTTGCAATAGTCTTTTAGATTTAGATGGCCATATGATATATAGCACCAGTAATGTGCCTGGTGCTGAGCTGAAGTCATGGCTACTGGCCCCTGCCACAAGGGGCTAAGAATGGACAAGGGGAGGGGGTGACAAGGGGAAAGGAAAAGTCCATGTTTACATGGGGGGGCTGAGTGTGTTGCCGCTGTTGGTGGAGGTGGGCGTGTGTTCTTTCCCATGGACACAGACCCATCACTGCCCACCTTCACCCATCTCCACCCATGGAGCCTCCTCTGTTTTGTCGTGTGGTTCTGTGGGTGGAGCTGGGTGGGTGATGGGTGGGTGGGTGTTATGCAGGAGCGTGAACGCACCTCCACTCACCATCTGTGGTGTTCGCACGGGCAAACACTGATTGAACCCCCATCCCTCCACCCACCACCACACCATTTCCATGGTGGAGGGGCATCCTTGTAAAAATGGCCATAGAGGGAGAGAAACATTCATGAAGCTGGATGTTGCAGGTGCATGTGCTTAGTTCAGTTAAAAGGGAGGAAAGGAGATTCGGAAGGATGGGACAGTGCAAGGAGAAGCATAAAGGAACAAGAATCATTTAATAAACAATCCTAAATATCCTAATAAAAGTATATTGTATGAGTACTTTTCCAGCACTCAAATTATAATCAAGGTTCAGTCAGAAAGACATAGATGTAGCTGTACAAGAATGATTCCACATTTTAAATAAAATGTAGCACAATTTCACTGAGTTCTTTAAAAAGTAATATATTCCTCTTCTGTATCCATTTTTTCCCCCTGATAAGGACTTCATGGAGTTGTTGCTAACAAAGCTGCTATCAGCAGCCACCTGATTCCATACATTACATTCTATCTCCAACTTGACACAAATTCTAAAATTAATGCAATGATGTGGTAAATTTTTTGGTGATTAAAGCAAGGTGATCTTCTACAATAATACGCAGAAGCATAAACAATGAAATGATAATTCTTTGCTCAGCAATGTAATATATTGGTCAATAAAAATAGATTGTCTTTGAATTGATGAACAGATAATCCTGTTTCTTGTAGTCAGAATAATTAATCTTTATTTGGGTAACATGAGAATTTAGTTTCTGACTCTGAAGACATCAGGTAGGATACAGACTATCCAGGGATTTGAAAATCAGTTGTTGGTGGGTTTTGTTGTTGTTGTTGTTGTTTTTATCAACTTACTGATTCTGAGCCTTAAGCATGGCTAATGATAACAATTTGTTTCATCCTTCTGACTTGAGATATATATGTATATACAAATATTCTGAGAAACACTAAACAAACACGGGTGATAAAAATATTTTATCTTCAAGGAAGATTTATTAAATATGCACAGTTGGAATCTAAGAGTGAGTCAAGAAAATGTATTCAGTATTTGGATGAAATTTTAGGTTCTGTTGAATTGAATGCCCAAACTCCAACTGACCTCGATGAAACCAGAATAATATTACTCTTTGTATTCGTCATAAGAAGAACCTTCTCTGCTGTGCTTACTCTGGCAAACCTACTACTGGGACAGATTTTTGTCACCTTTATGTGCAAGTATCTAATTCATGTGTAATCCTATGAGAGCAAGAGTGGAAGAATCAGGTCTATTAATAGCAATGGCCCAAATTCTGATATCCTAACTCACAGAGATATTTTTTTCTACCTCTGCCTAAATCCAACATCCAACATCTGTTTAACTGTTCAATATGATTAACTGCACATTTAAAGTAGAAATTATCTTAAACATACATATTCTCGTTTTAATTATACTGAGGTAAATCCAGAAAAAAGGGGTGGGGGAGAAGAAACTCTGTTGGTTTTATCAGAATTCCATAAGTTACATTGGTGTAAATGAGAGTAGGACCTATCTTTCAGCAATGCAAGATTCACCAATGCAGTAAAAAATAATCAGGTAAGTATCAGTGGAAGCTTTTGTTATCAATAATGGTGTTAATATAAATGCCAACAGTATTGAGAACTAGGTGGAAAATCAATTCACACTGAAAGAAATATAGCAGTCAGCTTTAAAATTAAGCTGAAGGAAATTAATTTAGTCCCTGCTTTCACAATGTTGTCTGTATAGCCCTGCTCATGCTTCTTCCAAAAATGTAAGGATAAAAATCAGCCACAATTTAGCATCTCTTTATTTGGGAAGTGCAAAAAGTATGGTGGAAGAGAGGGGAAAATTTGCACTCATTACTATCACCTAGGGTAAAAACAGACATGACGCTAATCACCCTTTACCCACCCTTGGTAGTCATTTATGCATGTTTCAGGGCTGAATAGGGCACCAATACAGCCCTGCAACATGCATAAATAACCACCAAGGGTGGTTAAAGGGTGANCTGAATAGGGCACCAATACAGCCCTGCAACATGCATAAATAACCACCAAGGGTGGTTAAAGGGTGATTAGCATCATGTCTGTTTTCACCCTTTGTTGTCGTATCACAAATTCCCATTTTTGCACCAGATTGAAATGTACATCCACAGTTACATGAAATAGCAGTCAGGTTATATCCACACCTCTCAGAGACACACTTTTAAATATACTTTTATTTGTTGAAGAAGTGTGTTCACCCTTATACAGAGTATGTTTTCAGAGTTGAATACTAGTTTGGGAAAGTTTTTGAGTTGGTCTATTGTATGCTGAAAGTACATTGTAATTCCTTATTGTCTGTTCCCCACTCTTGTATTAGAAGTTCCTCCGATAGTATGTGTGTGTTTTGAATATATAAATTGCCACACTCTCTCTCTATAGGACTTCTTTAATCCAAGATCTGATACTATTAGCACTGACAGGTTTTAAGGGAGCAGCTGTAGAGATAAACAGAGTTCTGATGTATTTCCTCAAAGAATTTGTTCTGTCAAGGAAAGTTTCCAAATATGTCGGGGCACATAAACCCTTCTCAAGAGAGAGCTCTTATCAAGTATAAAATGATATGGTCAAGGGATTACTAGTGTTTGACACATTTCTGATTTAAAACAATGCATAACCCTTTGGGTTCTTAGGCAGAACTTGTCTGTTCAGAAACCCCAGAAGTCAATGCAAAGAGTAGTAAATCTTTGCAGGTGATCCTCTTAGGGAACAATTAGAATTATCAATTTTAGATAAATAATCCAGTTGTGCATCAAGATCCATTAGAGAAGTATATTTAGGGTTTAACACTTTCTATTAAGATAGCCGCTATATGAATTTGCAAATCCTGCTGCTGTCTTTTAAAGGGATAATTCTGGCAATAGGGGGCCTGCTATTGGCAACTTCACCTTCTTCACATTCTTTTGAAACATCAGAGCCTGTGGGTGTTAGCAAATGTGATGGTGGCTGACTGTGGCCCACTTTGGGTGGTGGACCACTGTCACATTAGATTTTGCTCCACCAGATGTTGCCCGGAGTTGCTTCTGAACATATTAGCGGTGGGCTCAGGATGTGATCCCAGAGACCTCTGGGGTCACAGTCCAGGCTACTGTCCACCCAATCAGGCCAGAGTGGTCTATAACATTTGTTGTGGCCAGCCGTGGCCTGGACTGCATCAGGTCCACCAAGACCGCCATGGCTGGCCACCATGGCAGTTGTCATTGGCTGCCATGGCTGCCTGTCATGGTGGGGATGGTACCATGCGTGCTGCGTAGGTGCAGGGCTGTCCGGCCACACATTTGTGCAGCTCTCCGATCTCCTCAGTGACCCAGATGTGTGAACACTTTTTCTGTGGCTAGAATCGATTCTGACTGTCTGCCGTGTCTGGCTTCCTGTGCCAGGTTGCTGAAGCGGTGCTGTCACTTCTGTAATAACCCTGTTATGCTGTAACTTCTGCAGAGCAGTGGCTGGATGATTGTACATTCTGCCTTCTTGCCTTGGCCCTTCCTTGCATCTGTTTTGTTTCTACCTTGCTCCATCCCTACACAGGTGTAGCACCCTCTTTCATCTGCCTTATTGCCTGATCCCTGGCTCTGCTCCAACCACCTGATTCTGTTTCTCCTTTTCAGATTCTGGTCTCTGGCCAGAAAAATGTCTGATTTTTGCATGTGGTTGTGGTGTAATGGCTAAGTGTGCAATACCTGGGAGGTAGGGGGGACCCCAGTTCAAGTCTTGCCTTAGCCAGAAACTCATGGGTGACCTTGGGCCAGTCATAATATTCTCTCAGCCTAACCTGCCTCACAAGGTTGTTGTGTGGATTAAACATTGTGTTAAATTTTTGTATGTAAAGTTCTCCAAGTGTCATGGTAGGGGGGCCACTATGGGCAGGGCCAGCCTTAGAAAAACGGGGCTCTGGGCAGGGAAAGAATGTGGGCCCCCCTACTAACTGAAGCTGACGGTGATGGTAAATATGCCAGCAGCCGCCAGGCCTAGCAGCGCTCTCTGGCTCAGGGGGGCGCTCCCCGCCGAGTTCAGGGTGTTACCCGGGCATGGGCTCAGGGATGGGCAGAGGGGCACTCCCCTTCCCCCATCTGCAAACCCGAGCAGCCGTTCAGATCACCTACCTGATCTGCTGTCACCTCTCTTGTGCTGTATGTCGCTCCTCTTTCCAGGCCCAGGCTGCCACCACCAACTTCAGCCTGAGACCGGAGGCAACCTGGACCCCGACCAGGCTGTGGAGGGGGCCAGTGGCATGAGGGAGAGGTGGGGCCTCTGCTTTTCCATCACTTCCAGTGGAAGTGAGGGAGAAGAAGGGAGAGGCCCTGCCTCTCCTTCACGTCATGACGCTGGTTGACTGAACCCCCTCCACTGCCTGGCTCAGTCTGTTACAGACTGAACCAGGCAGCTGAGGGGGCAGTTTTGTCCAGGGGAAATGAGGGGGAGATGGGGCCTCTGCATCTCTCTTCTTCATTTTCCCGGGCCAACTGTGACAGGCAGCGGGAGGGGGGCATGGAGTGTGGGAGAGGCAGGGCCTCTGCTTCTTCCTCACTCCTGCTGACCCCCCTTCCACTGCCTGTCAGATATGGCGAGCCAGCTCCTGAGGGCCCCACGCTCAGGGCCGGCCTTACAGTGGGGTTCAAGCTGGGAGAAGGCGCAGGGTCCCCTCAGGAGCGGGGCCCTGGGCGGCTGCTGATAACCGCCTGCAGTAAATCTGGCCCTAACTATAGAGGAGGAGAAGGAGGAGGAGGAGGAGGTGGTGGTGGCTCTGGGCTCCTGCATACTCCTATTGCGCTGAGCCCTGTATCCCAGCTCTGAGCAGGATCCCTGACAAATGCCTCACTTCTCTCGGCCATTTAATCCTAACCCATTAATTTTGCCTAATTCTATTGCTATATCCCTTCTCTTCTAGGCAAATGATCTGCTTCCACATAGTTTATATCTTTAATTTAGGGACAGCTTAAAGATTATTATGGGCTTTAGTCTCATCTCATAATAATTTTTCAAATATATTAACGTAAAAATCCAGCATGCTGTCTACAGATTTTATTGGATCGGATCTCAAGCTAGAATGAACATACACAAAATATGGTAAAGTGGACATACACAAGAGAGAGGATGGAGACTTATGGAGAGGGACCTGTGTTCACTGTATTTTTCCCATTGTCCCTGGCAGAAATTGTTATACCAATGAGCGTAATCAGACAGACAGCAGCTCTGGATTTTCCCACAGATGCCCCTGCCACTCCCAGGTTTACTGGTCTGTGTGAAGGGTGCCCTCCAGATGTGCAACACCAAGCAGGCTCGGGCTGCTTTGGGGCAAGATTCAGGAGTATGCTACACAGAGCAAGTCAGCCAAACCCAGGGCAACAGATAAACATGGCACTACTACACATCTGTTGAGGGAACCCATGGAACACCTGCACGCTCATCCATCTGTTGTTGCATTCAGCACTATAGAATTGTGGACAGCTTCCTAGAGCATTGCTAGAGCAACCCACAGCTCAATGGTGGGGAGGAGAGGGAGGAGGACTACAGTCAGGCGACACCACTAGTCCATCTGATGTGGCACTGGGTGGAACTGGTAAATGGCAGTGGTGGGGCTGGTGGGGCTGGTGGGTCTGGCAGTGGTGGACCAGCTACAGGCTCTGGCAGGTTCCCTGTCTGTCTGAAAATGCCCAATGTGTTTCTGGATAAATCCTTTTGCTAGCTTCTCAAGGGTGTTGCCTTAGGCTGCTATCAGTCCTTAGCATTGCTGGATGATAAAGACTCACTGGAAATATTCATATAAACCATCATCTGTCATTATTTCAGATACCCAACAATGGGTGCTATCTTCCATATCCAAGATTCTGAATGGTCCTTATGAAAAATGTCTTCATTCCATTAATGGAAAATGAAATATTTGTGGTACTATTAAACCTAATGTAATGACAAATAAAACAATTATTAACAGTGCTACTACACTTATTTCTGTTTTAGGAACAGAAGGAAACTGGCAACTCAGACAATTTTGGCAAATGCTGAACTTTAAATAGAATTATGGCTGTTTTTACATGGACAGAGGTGGGTGGGGATATGAGTGTTTTACCATGGTGGGTGGAGGTGGACGTTGCGCAGGAGCGCCCATGCACCCCCACCCATCCCGCTCGGTGTTCACATGGATGAACAGCAAGCCAACAGCCATTCACCCACCCACCACTGACCGTATACACAAACGCCCCCCCCCCGCCGCACACCCGCCCGAACACCTGGGGGGGGGAATGGCAGGTGTCATGCATCATCACTGTACATGTTGATGCTGCCAAACCATCAGTACATCACCAATCACACCAGTTACAGGTATATGAGGCAAGCAAGGAAGTCATTCACAGTTAATAGTTGACTCCATAAATATAGGACCAGATCTCCAGGAATGCAACTTTGGTGTCCGGTGCAACCAATGAGAAAAGAGGAGGAGAAAGGTAGCATCAGACTTAATTTCATATCTGGACAGATTTAGAATTTTAAAATTTGTTTACTTATCTGTAACTTCATGCTATCCTCAAAGTCATTCACACATGAGGCATCTCTAGGTGTTGGGGTGCAATGAAGTAATTATGTATTAATTATTATTATTAGCAAGCATTTATATAGTGCCAGCAATGTACCTGGCACTTTACAAATTAATTGAATAGACACGGTCCCTGCCCCGGGGGTGGGGGGCGAGAGAGGAGACAGAGGAAGGGGAACAGAGGGATTGACAAGGAGTGTAACATTCATGAAGATGCACGCACTTGGCTTGGTTACATGGAGAATGATGGCTGGCTGGTCCATATGGTGAGGATAGGAATACACAGACCTCAGGTAACAGATTGTACTGGATGGAGGGTATCAGTAATAGTCAATTCCTTGTGTTTTGTGCAAAAATTCAGATTAGGGGTTTTGGGAACCCTAAGTAATTAACTTACACAGACATTTGTTTGAGTAGAACTTGATTATTTGAAGGTCTGTAGAAAACAAGGTCAAGAAATATGTGTGATCATGATCCTTGAAAATTCATTTTAAATCTGAACAAACACCTTTTGGAAATTCTTATTGCATCCATCCAACCTCTATAATGAGATTTATCCTAATATCTTTACTAAGTGTGTCATGGCTAGAAGAAATCAGTAGGATGCAGGAGTGAGCCAAGGATATCTACTTAAATACCAGTGGCGTAATAGTCTGGATATCTTACCAAAACGTCTCAGAAGAGCAGCATGGGGATGCTTGTGGGAAGCATATGTATGAGTTTGAAGAAGCATATGTATGAAGTGAATTTTATTGCAGAACAGATGTCAGATATGTTGAACTGTGATACAATGTAGATCATTTTATTGGCTCCCTTGTAAGTGACAATTTAAAAAGAGAACTGACTAATCTCTTTTACTTTCTTGTGGATAATCAAGGGGAGAGATAAGTCAGTGACCAACTTCTTGAAGGGTTGAAGAGCTCCTTGGGGGTGGAATTGTCCCAGAGAAAAAGGCCACTTTCCTTCAGGCAAGGTAACAGAAGGTTAGGGGGGCATCTGATTGTGGGTTTGGGGGAGTTTTTGACAAAGGGGTTCCTTAACATTTCTTTCTTTCCTTTCTGAAGCTCTGCCTCCCGCAGGAGGAAGAGAACATGAAAAGGCTCATAAGAAACATAAGTGATCTTTATTGACCTCTGACTTTTGTGTAACCATGGCCTCTGGCATGTAACTGCAATGTGCATTTCTTGTCAAAATAGGTAAGGGAATTGTGCATTGCCCTGAAGGAACGCCTGGTGTGTGTGTACTGTGCTAAAAGGCAAGAGACTGACATAATGATTGTGGAGAAATTGGGAGGATGAAGAAAATATTAAATAACCAAGTGGGTAGAAATAACGTGAAATAAATTCCTTTCCTTTCTTGACCTAATGCCAATGCCAAAGTCTCAGTGTTACTCTCTGTTTAAATCTCTCTTCATTGCCCCATCAAACTCTGTTTCAAAATAAATGACCTAAATTAATCCCTGTTGTAATTCCACTGGAGTAATTCAATGGAGTTTCATAGGAATGAATTTTGCCTGATAGCTACTAAAAAGCCAGAGTGTATGCTAGCTTCTCTAATCATAATGACTATGGGTCTTAACAAACAAGACCATAGCCCTCTGGAGTCAGGATTTGGTCCATGCCGTGCCCACTCATATGTTTAGTTTATTAGAGCCTAATAAACTCCCTTGCGTGGAATTGGTATATGTTTGGGCAGCCCCTGTGCCCAGCTTTAGCAGGACTAGCCTTATAAATGGGCAGGTGTTCTTCCCTGCCATGCTCCCTCCACCTGACCCCCCTTTTTAGTATCCTGCCCCCTGCCATGACTCCCAGATTCGCCTGACTGTGGGAAGAAGAAGCCACTACAGCTGTTTCTTTCTTCTGGGCCATCAGTCCAGAACGCAAACTATTTAAAATTATTTTTGTGGTATCAATAAAAAATATTTTCATCTATCACTGTGTTTCCCTCTGGCCCATCCACCTCCCTTGCAGCAAGGACGGTTTCCATTCCCTCCTTGAACCCCATCCCCCAGGCCATTTCCCAGCCAGCAGCTTTTCCCTGTGGGGTTGCTAATGCCCTCCCCTTAGCACCTGGCTTTTTCATGTGCATTCCCTATTGGCATTCCCATAGTAGCCAGCTTCAGGAGTTCACCTGTGCATTCCCTACTGACATTCGCAGGCTAGCCGGGTCTGGGAATGGCAACAGGAAGTACAGAGGCACAGGCGTCCAGGCTGCTCTGCAACTCACCAGCACCTGGCTTTTGGTTGTACCTTTCTGGCAGCACCCTTTGAACCCAGGTGGAGGCTTTACCCCATTGGTGTACTAGGACCTTTCCCCAAGTTCCACCCACCCACACTTGTTTTAGGTTCATCCACACATCCCTTTCCTTCCAGTCCAAAGTGGTGTATCACTATGTCATACCATCATTCTTCACACACACACACACAAACACACACATCCAAAGAAGTACAGAACGCATGGATTATGAAAAATAAAAACTTTATTTAAAAAAAACCCAAGCAAACTATTTCTTGTGCCTGCTCCTTTTGGTGGTAGCGTGGCATGATCTCTTGGGTGGCACGATGAGTGGGGGGATATCTTCCCAACCCTCCTCCTGTGGGTCCCGCTGTGTTGGAGTGTTTGCAGGAAGCATGTGGGAATGATTGATGTGGGCAGAGGTGTGCCTACGGTCTGGCTGTGTCAGATTGGGCAGTAGTGGTGGTAACGGTGCTGGTTGTTACCTGGCTATTGGTTTAAGCCGAGGGAGGTGGGGGGGGAACCTCAGGTCTGGGGGCCAAATGCGGCTCTTAGCAAGTTTTTATGTGGCCCTTTTCCACTTCCTGGGTCTAGCTCCTGGATCCAGTCTGTACCCCCAAGCACTGAAAAACTGAGCTCAGGATAATGGGGCAGAGAGGGGGGCATGCACACAAGAGTAGGGAACAGATCCATGATTTGGGCCGTCCTTTTCTTGAATACACCCATTAAGTACCCCCAACCTCTATGTGGCCTTCAGAGCTCATACAAATTTTCAGTGGCACCCCTGGGATAGTAAAGGTTCCTCACCCCTGGTTTAAACCCTGGCAAAGGTAATCCTCCATGTGTCATTACGGAGAATAGAAGGGCTGGGAAAGATCAAGTGTCGGGCATATACCTGAGCAGGAAGAATACATGTATGAATATAATGCATTGGGCTTTTAAGGTGGCTGTTAAGAGCGCACCAGTAAAAGTGTGTGTGGGGCAGGGAGGGGAAGAAGGGACAGAAGTGATGGCTCTGCAGAGCACTCTACACCTTTTCACCCACAACTCAGTGGTGCTGGTGGTACTGGACGTGAGGAGGCTGCACACAGCCTAATTGATGGGAAGCAGACACATGGGTGTACGTGTAGCTCGCATCTGCACGGTCTGATACCCCACCGTAAGTGGGGGCTGCATGTCTGGTGGGTGGTGGCCAGTGGAGGCGAACACCTATTAATAAGGGAAGGTGGACACCCTGACCCACCTGGTATAGGTTATCATCTTGTTTTTTAACACCCTGTGTAAATTAAAAAAACCTCACTGTCCAGTTTATTAGAAGCTGTTTTCCCCACTTTTCCATGAATAAGGTTATTGTACACTTTTGGACAAAGATACCATTCCCCTTTTTAAAAAAATCCCTAAACCCCCCACCTTTTACAAAAAACCCACCAACAACAAACAATTGCCCAATTGATACTTTCTACACTTCCCATGTTTAAAGATCTGTGTTTCAAGTATTCTTTTGCTTGGCAAATGAATGAGAAAAGAGAATTTTTCAAGGAAGTTAAGATTTATACAAAGAGGTTTAGAAAATGAATAGTAAGAATAATGATAAGAATAATATGAAAGAGTTCTATGGATGGATTTTCTCTTGACCTTTCTGGACAAGACTTGTGTGCATGACTGACAGATACTATCTGGCATATTTATTTACAGACCTTGTCAAATAGAAAAATCAAGGAGGAAAGGGGAGAAAAATAATCAGCTTGCTGGTGTCTACTATAAAATCTCACACAACTCCTGCTTTCTTTTTTCCCACTGTGTCTCAGTTCACAGGAATATTTCACAGAAAATGACAATTTCTCCTTGTGTTTCAAGCTGACTCCTGCTCTTTCACATCAGTTTCACCTAACTGTTTCATCTGAGGAGCATTGGGATCAGGCCTGAATGCTTGTGTCAGCAGTAGCAGTCTCTCTGCCAGATGTGCCTACGGGGCAGGCAACAAGGTGTTTGCAGGCTTGGAGAGCTTTGTTTTGTATGGCTCAAAAAACAGACGCTCCTGAAGAGCTGACAGCAGCTCTATTAAAATCTTCCATGGAACAAGTAGGCTGAAAATATAAGATAACCCATGAAATATGCCCATCACCTACCAATCGAGAATCCCAGCTTGATTTGAGATATCCCCATGAGGACTGGGAATACAGAATTAATTATTTGGGATCCAAAAGGAGTTTTCACTATCTGATTGTTTTGTATCTACCAGCAGCCTGATCCTCAAAGTGCTTCTGCCAGCAGGAGCCTCATAGATTTCAATTTTGAATTCTTTTTGGCATCTGCTAGGTATGGGCGAACAGAATTGAGTTCGGAAATTCAGTTCAATTCAGTTTGGAAATTCGGTTCGGTTTGGAAGTTCGGTTCGGCCGACCAAACTATTTGAGTTTGGTCTGAACTTCGGAAAAAAGTTCAGAAATTCAAACCCCCATTGAACTAAATGGAATATTATCTTTTAGGGATGGGCGAACAGAGCCTAGTTCAGTTCGGTTCAGTTCGGAAATCGAGTTCGGTTTGGAAGTTCGGTTCGGTCGACCGAAGTGGTCGACTTTGGTCCGAACTCCGAACTTCCGAACCGCGTTCGCCCATCCCTAGCATCTGCCAGCAGAAGTCCTTTGTGGATTGGAGCCTTAGCAACACTATTGCATTTTTGCTGGCTTTGCAAAGAGAGCTCAGGTTCCTACTTAATACAGTGTAATGGAGACTCCTCCTAGGAACTAGAAACCTTGCAACACTTGACACGTCAACACGAATATTTTGTAATAAACCTCTTTGAAGTTTTTGAATTTCCCAAATTTTGATGGGTTTTTCACCCTGTTTTTCTACCAACTTTTTCATTAAGCTTTTCATTTGCTTTGACTTTGTGTTTCAGGTTCTGCAACTTATGATATGGGATCATATCCAAGCTCCGCATTAGGTTTCCTACACAAATTCTTCACGAATGATCTGAACTCAATGCTGTGCAATAGTGCAGAGGTTCCCAAATTGGGAGTCATGCCTCCAAATAGACTTGTAGCATCTGCAGAAGGGACCACATTCATGATGGTATTTGGTACACTTTGGATCCTTTTGCCATCTGAGGTAATGGAATTTATATTTAAATCTCAATATGGGGTTATAAAGGCAACTATTCCTATTCCTTGAAGTTCATATTTTCTTAAGTTTCTACTGTTGTATGTTTTCATTTGAGAAAAAAATAACAAAGCGTTATCACCATATTCTACTTCTGGCAGAAATGAGAAAGGATTGAATTGGATTCAGTTAGCAGCATCTTTACAATTATTTTCATTACAGTGCAATTATTTCAAACTATTTCTTACTCTAATAGCCATATTTCTTTGAAATATATGGTATAGAAGCCAGATGCATTGTATATTCTGTAAACATTATTGGAATGTATAGTGGCACTCAGATACTGTGGTGTTGGGGGCATCACAGATAGACAAGCAGACACTCTTTTGACCTTCTAAAAGCTCTTCAGTCTGATTCATTCACTGTTCCATACACAATCATCCATGTTTATATAACCTTGGTAACCTGCAAGAAAAAGAATGGGCAATGAGGTAAAACATAACCAAAATATGAACAATAAAAACCTATGTCTAAAAGACCCATGTCTGTTAAACGCTGATAATATTTCCCGGCATTAATGCTGGTGCCTCATTTCTGAGGAAAAGGTCATAAGGAGAACAAAAGTGCAACTCCAGAGTCCATTACTATAGGAAAGATTATTACAACAGTATAAAATATCACAATATAAATCCACTCTCTTGACACTGAAAGTTGATAATCTTACAGTCTATTAAAATGCCATACTTTGGCTGCAAATTTGTTCATACTAAACCAGATGTACACTGCTTGGATACCATAATGACTGTAGGCCTTACAATTACCAACAACAGATAACACTAGCACTTTGTTGATGTTGCTTGGATTTTTTTTAATATGTCACTATATTTCTCAAAAAATAACAGGAGAGCTCAATGTAGAAAGTCTGTTGGGGAGGGACTGAAGTGGCTCAAGGTGGCTCTGAACATCCTTTCTAGGATTAACGGAACTTGAAAAGTGACAGATTCTTCTGAGGATGGTATGGGCAAGGAATCTAGTGTCTTTTCAATGGAATTTCTCCCAACAAGACCCCTAAGGAGCTCCCAATGGAGATAGAGGATGTCCTCTCCAGCAGTGCACAAGAGAGGGAAGTGGTGGACTGCTTGAGAGGACTTCTGGATGCTACTAGGTCACTAAAGAGTGGATCTGCTATAGTATGCCCAGAGTGTAGCCAGATTTCTCTTCCTTGCCTTTAGAAAACCCACCAGCACTCAGACCGATTACACAAGAGGGGTGCTAGGAAAAGAACTGGGGGCAAGTGGCAAAAATGGAACATAAAGAGTGTACAGACAGAACCTAATTGACACTTTTTAAAAATAAAGTTTCCAGGTAATTAAATAGTATTTCTATCTAATGAAATTTCAAAACCAAAAATAATTCTTA
>QEPC01015736.1:4118234-4128430 GCA_003113815.1 Sphenodon punctatus | reverse complement strand
GGAAGGGCGCGCATGCACACAACAACTGTACGCCGTGTCTGAACATCAGACACGGTATACAGAGGAAGGCGGGGGAGAGATGCCGGTGCTGAACAATCCCGCTTGTGAGCGGGATCGTCTAACAGCACCCACAGTCTCGGTGCCATAACCTGGACGAAAGTTGGACTGAGAGGGATCAAGTAAACCAATGCGATCAAGATGCCCCTGCAGCTGCCGAGTCACTACCCATTCAATAACCTTCCCTAAAAAGGGAAGCTTAGAGACAGACCGATAGCTGGCAGGGGAATCAATGTCAAGCAATGGTTTATTGAGACAGCCCTGCACTCTGCCCTCCCGCAGGGAAATGTTGACCACCTCAGCCAGAAACAGCCCCATTGTCTCCTAGAAGATCTTAACCAGCCAGGATGGGCAAGAATCTAATTCACAAGAAGTGGCCCTAACTGCCTCAAGAACATCAAACTGCATCGGTGGGTGTCACCGACCGAAACTGATCCCCAAAAACCAGACATGATGGGGCTTCCATAACCTCTGGTTCCCCTAGTGTAATAAATGCTGCATCGAAATCATGGTGAATACGAGTGATTTTGTCCACAAAATAATCTACAAACATGTCACAGCAGGCTGTAGATGACTCCACTCCAAGGCTGAGAGAAATTGAACAGCCCCCACACAACCCAAGACATTTCACAGGAATGTATCTCACACCTTCCTTGTAATTTAGCCAAACTACAGGACAATTTGATAAAGGGACCCACTTTTATAAGCAATTGAAGTTGTCCCCTTGAAGACCATTATTCAGATAAATAGCAGCACATGCAGTCTCAGTCAGAGGCAGGCACCTGGCATGGTAGGGGGCGGGGGGGATTTAGGAGGGAGGATGGGGAGCAACCCAACAGACTGACAGACATATTCAATGGTCAATTATTGCATGCTTCCAGCTTTACAGGACCAATTGGTGGTGACTTCAAGGAGGGCATAGGGGGCAGTCCTGAAGCAGGCATAGNTTCAAGGAGGGCATAGGGGGCAGTCCTGAAGCAGGCATAGAAGGGACATAACTGGGACTTTGGGGATAGCATCCCAGCAATCAAGAGACATGGTTTACATATCCAGGCTGGCCAATTATCATCACAATCACATCCTGCAGCACTGTGACAGAGGACGTAAGAGAATCTCTATTGGCTCTTTCCTAAACAGATGCTTCCGACTTCCTTGTTAGAAGTTGGGTTGGTCACAGAACAGAATGAGGATATTTGGTTGACATTTCTGCTGGCCAGTTGGCATCACAAACAGATCTTATACCACAATGACATGTAAGAGAAGCCCTGTCACAGGCTTCTTCTCTCCATATGCTGTGCAGGCATATAAAATTGAGACCCTTTATCACATCTTTCCAAGATTTGGCAAAGATGATCATAAAAATGTGATACAAAGTTCTGTGAAATTTTATGTACACTGGTTGGACTACAAAGTTGTTACAGTCAGACATAAATGTATAAGTTAATTGTTTGTGCCACCAGTATTCTTTATCCAATCCTTCTGAAAGTTGTCATAAATAGTAAATTTCATGAGTTGTATAAACATGCCAAATTTTATCCACATTAGATAGGAGACAAAGAAGTTACAGCCAGGAATGTATATGCAGATTTTTTCAAAATAACATAATTCAACTGCTAATAAAATCGTATTCATTTACCCATGATTTCTGAAATTTGGAACACATGATGCCTTTGATTGGATGTACAATTCTGCTAGTTTTCATAAAGATGTAATAAAAAAAAAATGATACAAGCAAAAATGTGTTTTCCATTGAAAGCAATGGAACTCGAAAATGAAAGTAAAAATGAAAACGAAATGTCAATATCTACTAAAACAAAATATTTAAATGTTGAAAACAAAAAATGAAAAGGAATAATGACATGGGTCCTTGGCTCACATCTCTTTAAATGAAATGGCACGTTAGAAACCTGTGTTTATATTTATTCACATATATTGGAGAATTCCACTGTATCACATAATCCTCAAAGAATGAATCATGAGGCCTTATCATTGGTTTCAGGGGGGGAAGGGAATCCTCCCTCAACAATCTGACTGCGTTTTGTGCTTAATTTTGAAGTTAATTTATAGACATCATTGTTGCTAAATCAGCAGAATTATTAATTATTTATTATTAATTATTATTATTATTATTATTATTAATAAGCATTTATAAGCAGAACAAGGCAAGGACACAGGAAGCAGTTTCAAAACTGGTGTCAACTGTTTATTAATTGCAAAACATAAAAGCAGTGGGGGAGGTAAGGGAGTTCGACCCCTGAGAACCAAAATTACACCAGTCTAGTGCCCTTGCTTTTCAAAGTCCAAAAAACATGAAGAGGATTGGTCAGGGAAGTCATGGGCCAATGCCTGGAACTACCCAGGACTTTTGTCCCTGGGAAAATCCAAGGGACCCCTATATTGGGGTCATGAGAGAGAAAGACACTTCTCACCTGAATTTTGGCTTACCCATGTCTTACTGTTCTTGCCAATCCCCATTCCACTCCCTCCCTTGGTAGAGTTGCACCTTGGGCTAACCCAGTTGTAAGCAGGCAGACCCATCGCCCCCCCCCCCGCATTCCTTAAGGAGATGTCTCAATCCCTGTGTTTTAGACTCTTTCACCCTGCACTACTACTGCATTTGGCACTGGACCACAGCCAGAGCTGTGAGAAAAACAACCACTAACAACACCAAAACCCAGAGCTTAAATGTGCCTTTGAGTACCAGGTGTTCTGGAGCTGTGACCTGGTCCTCCTGCAGCCTTCTTGCCTCCCTGATGGGCTGAGCCCTGCCTGTCACCCTGTTTGTTGACTGGACTATATAAGGAGCACACAGGAAACGGGAAGTGAATCCACTATGCAGGCACAGACTAGTTGTAACCTGTGGCCAGAGACTCCCTGCTTCTGAGCTCCCAGATTCCCAGCTCTCCAGTGTTCCAGCTCTTCAGTTTCTCAGGTCTGCTGTCCTCTGGCTCTCCAGTCCTCCAGCTTCTCCATGGTTCCGGGTTCTTGGCTTCCCAGATTTTCCAGCCCATGGGGACCCAGTGCCAGGTCCCAGTATGGCTCAGGGCCAGCAACAAAATATCTGTGTATGTGTAAAATGGCTACCGGTGCTTTTCAAAAATGGTGCCAGCTGCATCACCATCATTTTGGAAAAGGGCAGCCATTCTGTGCATATGAGGCAGCCATTTTCGGCATGCACATACCGGCTGCCCATTTCCAAAATGGTGGCAACACTGTTGATACCATTTTGGAAAAGGGCCAAGCATGAGCAGAACAGAGGCCACGAGATCTCAGCGCCTGGCATGAAATCTCAGAAGATACCTTGAAAAAACAAAAAGGGTTTCTCATTCAGCCCTAATTTCAGGCTTGAAAACAAAAACCAGAAAAAACCTGGCTAGTATATTTGGCTTTTGATAATGACTTTCCTGCCTCACCCCCTGTGCTGGTCATCATATAGCTTAAATCACAAGAACTCCTGTTTTATATTCAGTTGTAGAGAGACAGGGTGATCAAATGGTTTGTAGCTGGAGAATAGGGTTCAGTTCCCAGCTCTGAGAAAATCTGGAGCAAGGGGTCTGGCTTCTGTGGCAGACTTGGGCACCAGCAATTCATTTTGTACAAATTAAGCACTTATTGCAGTAGACAGTGAAAGGCTCCATGCCCAGCTGCCATATCAAATGTGACCTGATGTGACCCAGGCCACATGCTCCATATGTGACACGTCCCTTGCATCTGTGTGTGCGATCCTTGTCTTCTTCCAAAGGTTTGATCCACAGTTTCAGTGATGCAGTGCAGTTGCTGTTACTGGAATCAAACTTTGATACAAAATTCAGTTACGTATGTGCATAAGGGCAACTGAAATGATTGCTTTACTAAGTTAGAGCCTCAGAAAGGAGAGGAAAGGGACAGAAAATGGAGTCATTTGTAGCTACAAATATTAACAACATCTAAGGATTTAAGTGCATGATCAAGGGTTGCTGTCACTTACTTAATTTGCATCTTGCTTTCAACTCCCTTTGCATTTAGTGAGAGCTGAGGACTTCTCAAGCTTTTTTTTGAGCTGCCCAAGATCAGGCATTCGACTGGCATTTGTCGCCCCAACACCACTTAGAATCAAGATCTGAATGTCTATTTTGATGGATTTGTTAGTTTTCACCACTGTGAAAGTCACCTTAAAGAAGGTTGTTTTTTTCAAGTGACATAGCTGAGGTCCCCCAAGATTTGATAGAACAACAACAAAGTGGTGAGCTTACAATATCCTGGCTATTGTTCTAGCAGCCTGTAACTGTATCTCTTTAACCCTGCTAATTATTTCCCAGCAGGCATTTGTCACCTACAATCCTTATTAGCATAATGAGGTTTTCCTAACCAGCACTCAATAAACAGAAGCATTGCTGGCAGTAATTAATCAATTAGAAGCCAGAGCAAAAAATGTACAGTACCAGGGGCTGCCCTGTAACTTCAGATGTACTGAGAAGACTAGTGTCATATTTTCACTGATCTTTCTTGTCATCACTTCAAAGGGAAATAGATTCAATCATGGTTATTATTAGTGAATACATAGCACTAGTCTAATTCAGGGGTGGGGAATCTTTTCTGTCCTGGGGGCCAAACTGGAAATTAGTACAAGCTCCAAGGGCCACACAGAGGTTGAGGGTTGGCACGTTTAATGGGTTTATTCAAGAAAAGGAGGGCACAGATTCTGGAACTGTGCCATGGAATCCATGGGGGGATCCATTCTCCACCCCCAAGCACTGAAAAACTGAGCTCATAATAATGGAGCAGAGAGGTGGGAATACGGAAGGGGACACCCTTCCGTATTCCCGCCTCTCTGCTCCATTATTATGAGCTCAGTTTTTCAGTGCTTGGAGGTGGAGAATGGATCCAGGGGCCAGATCCAGGCACTGGAAAGGAGCTACATAAAAACTTGCGGAGGCCGCATTTGGCCTCCAGGCCTGAGGTTCCCTATGCCGGGTCTAATTACTTTATACATTTAAATATTACTTTTTTTTTAAAAAGGAATACAGCGCTTTTTCTGGGGCTAAGTTGAGATCACATTACAGCAAAAGCTGGCAGAATAATGTAAAACTTAGGGACAAAAAGTTTGCATAAAACTAGCAGCAAAAAGTTTGGGTAATTAGATACTGTGATATAAAATGTGACAAATCCTATCATTATTCAATGAATAGTATTTGATTAGCTATAGAGTTGGTCAAACATCACAAATAAGTGATTTAATAAGTTGCTCAGTGACAAATGATAGGCAGAAAATAGACATTTTGCTGACTTTTGTGGAAAGACAAAATTCCAGGGTTTGCAAAATGGCTCCAAATGAACAAGTAAAAAGCTTAGAACAGAACTTTTCAGCAGTCCAGCTGCAATCCAACTCAATATGTCCTCTGCTGCTGCATGAAATCATGTGCACCATCTTTCCATCCCCATTGTATTAGATTAGCTCATTGGGGTTTAAAGATGCTAGGTAGAAATGAGTTTTCCTCTCAGGTCATCCCAAGTTGTATGGGCTAGGCCTAGAACCAGCACCCTTGGGGCCTGGCACTGATGGCTGGTTCCACAGTACCATTGCTTCAGTCTAAACAGGGACTAGGGAGTTTCCCTTGTGCTAGTCAGGCCCCACCCCTCCCTCAGCATTGTTCTACTTCCCCAGCTTCCTACTTGACTGCCGTATATATAAGGCAAGTCCTGCAGCTACAGAAATCTGGGCAGAGCATCCCTTTCTGGGTTCCTGGCTGCAGGTTCTGCTTTCTCCTCCCTGGTCCCAGTTTGTTTCTGCTTGACCAGCTCTGCCCTGCCTGATCCTGTTTAGAGTTGTAAGACTTTAGACTTGCCTATCTGTTTTACATTTGCCTGTTTGGATTCTGTCCTGAACTGGTCCTTCTGACCCTGCGCTCTGAAACTGGTCCTTTTCCTTTCTGCTCTGCCTGCCTGCTTCGCAGCCCAGCCTACTTCTACTGTCCTGCTGATCCTTGTGGTGGTCCCCAGTTTGTCCATAACATCCCTAGGGATGAGCAAACGCGGTTCAGAAGTTCAGAGTTCGGACCGAACTCAACCAGTTCGGTCAACCACACCAAACTTCCGAACCGAACTCGATTTTCGAAACGAAACGAATTTCCGAACTTGGTTCTGTTCGCCCATCCCTATAAGATAATATTCCATTTAGTTCAATGGGGTTTACATTTACAAACTCTGTTCAGAAGTTTGGACCGAACTCGAATACTTCGGTCGACCGAACCGAACTTCTGAACCGAACTCAGTTTTCAAATTGAACCGAATTCTGAACTCGGTTCTGTTTGCCCATCCCTAAACATCCCAGGCCTGATCCTGCACCAGTTTCTCATATCGTGCACCAACTGTCCAGTCCACTTCTGATCCTGTAATGACTTTCCAGCTTTGATTCCCAGCAGCCCCTGATAGCTTCTGCTGTGCCCTCTTCTGGGGAGGCAATATGTCCATTCCTTCAGAGGGAATAAGTTATACTCATAATAAACCAATTTTCAAATTACACTTATATTTCATGCTCAATTCCCTTCAAAAGAAGTAGAGGTGAAACAAATAGTAGATTTGATATTCATGAATAGAATTTGCATATTTGTATAGCCCTCCAAATATCTGAACAACTTTCACAGCTGAAAAATACCCATTGAGTCAGATATTCACAGTTCAGTTAGTTCCTTATTATTATTATTATTATTAAACATTTATAAATCCTTCCTTTTTAGTATTTCACTTGTGAAGTTTGGTTATTTCAATTACTTCATATGTGTTGACTGAATGACCCAAAGATAGTTTTTGTTTTTTTAATCACTAAAACAAATGAAGCCACTTTCATTTTAGTAATACAAAAACCATAGACATGGGTAGCAAAAATGGACAAAAACAAAGAAAGAAAGCATCAGTTTTCATTATTAAAAAATTAATATTTATTTTTTTTTTAAAACTGCACTTGTGCAAAAATGGTTGCCGGGGTGGGTGGCCATTTCACATGGGTGCAATGGTTTTTATTTTTTTATTTTTTTTAAAAAAATAAACATAAAAATCGCATCACATGGACGGAATGGTCCAGCAGCCATTTCATGCATGCACAGTGATTTTATTTTTATTATTATCATTACTTTTAATAAAATAAATGGGAAAAACAATTAAAAAATGAAAACAAACATTTTTGTTTACAAAAAAACCCTGAAAATGAAGGGGATTTTGTAAATGAAAACAAAAACACAAACAATGTGCCTGCTGCACGCCCTTACAAGATACCCAAACAAATGAAATTACTAAACCAGAATAACCAAAATGGTTACCTAAGAAAGCAGAAATAAATAAATAACAGAAATAAACCACAATAAATAACAAGGAATCTACTTCATTGGAGCTGCATTGAAGCAGGTGGATCTGTTGGCTATGGCATTCACCACAAATATCTGATTCACCACTAACCAAAATTTGGTTTTAGAATTGGACTGAAAGGGTTGCCCAAGATCACCAGGAGCATGTTAATAATGGCAGGGATTTTCAGTTCACCCTCACCTCATCCCTGCTAATAACATGGCGCCTCATCTCTTTGCTCATGCTACAGTCCCCTCAGACCACATCACATCCTTCACACAACACCCTTTCGCAGTAATGCAGAAAGAATTTGCACAAAAAGCAGCTTCCTGGCACACAGGGCATGCTGACTGACTGCTAATACGCCTCACACACACAAAAGAGGCAGTGTTTGCCCCTCTCTGCATGCATGAATGAGAGAAATTCATTACATTGTTCCTTTACCTGTGCCACATGGAAATGTGAGGTATGTGAGGTATGTGTGGCATAAATAAGTAGGCTAATGGGTGACTCATAGTGCTTGATGAAAATCTATTTTAAAAGGTTTATATTGAAATTGCACTTTTAGAATCTGACATTACTATATTTTAAAACTTGGGGCACATAGATATTTAACATCTGCCCTACTACTGAATAAAAAGATGTGAGATTTATACCCATCTTACATTATTCAAACAGGAAGAGAATGAGGCAAATTTAATTCCATACAGCAGTCTAAGGTTTTACACTTTGCTGCAAGACAGACCAAATTATTTCAGGAGCAGCCCAGAATGTTACCTGCTTTTTGAAAGCTCATTTGTTAACTGTACCACATTTGTGTGGGTGTTGTGGAAAATAGAGCTACCCAATCTGGTTTCCCTTTTTCCTTGTTTTTCCTAGTTCTCAATCATTTTGCTTTCTGACTTGGCCATAGGATGGATCATTTTCAGGTCACTGAAGGTAATTGAGATACCCCAAAACAAAAATAAAGTGCCTCTTCTAGACCTATTCCCAATTAAGAGACTGCTGACCTCAAAGACCTGGAGACTACCATACACAGAATTACCTGTCAACATAGGAGATCTATCAACTTCCTCCGGACCTGAGAAGTGAAATGGTAAACTTCTCACTACTCATTCCCGATCTGAATGCTAAATCTGACAGGGTCTGGGCAGCTGTTATTGCCTTGGATGAAAAATGCAGTCAACAACAGTCCACGGAAGAAAACGATGCACAAATAGAAAAGACATTTCAAACACATGGGTAGTCTGCCAGGAAAACTCAGAGAGAGCAAATTAGAATGTATGTTATCACTTGCAACCACTGCTGTCAAAGAGAACAAAATACCCTGTAACACTATCAAAATATTGGGAAATCAAATTACATCCATGCAGTTATGGGAAGGAAACTTCCTAAAGGAACCAGGGATCAGAACTGACAGTCGTCTTGAAGCAGCAGATTCCAAATGGTGATCCTCTGAGATAAACAAGGAGTAGGGAGAGCAGAGGTCATGTCAAAAAATTCAATTAAATTTTTATTAATAGATACTAGCAGGAGCCATGATCTCATGTCAAAAAATAATCAAACTGATCTTTTTCTCTTTAAATACCCACATGAACAGACACTGCTGACTGCCACTGTAAAGGACCTTATTTGCACGGCTATGCAGCACTTATTTCAATTTCTAATTTGCAAAAATAAACTAAACTAAAAGGATGTAGGGCTAAATTCTGTTGTCTGTCACACTGATGTAAAAACAGAGTAGCTCCACTGGTCCATAATTTTGGGAACTTAAAATCAGTGAAGTATAGGATCAATGCAGACCCTAAAAACAGTGAAGATCAACTAGACTTGGCCATTGATTTGACATAAACCTTTACTTTTGATATTCTTTTTCTGTGATCTGTCTGCTTTTTAAAATTCTACACTTTAATCACCATATTGAAACTTGTGGTTAGAAGTGTCTTTTTTAGATGCTATGCACATCAGCCTATGGACTATCATGCTGATATATAGTACCTGACTGGATTGCCTACTGTCGCTACTTATTTCTGTATGTTAGTGGCACATTCTCTCCATGCTTGAGAAATTGTCCTCCAATATTAGTCATATTTTAGATTTGTTCTTTTGCTTTTTTTTTTTTTAATGAAAGCTGTAATTAGGCTTCAGGGTGAGGGGGAAATAGGCAGAATGCTGTTTCTTAGGGGTGGGACACTGGGGAGAATACCAGATACTGAATGTACCGGTATCCTGGTACCGGCAGGTTTCAGCAATGGCTAGAGGTGCTTTTTTTTGCCAACTTCATCTGGTGAGGAGACTGTGGACCTTTCTTTCTAAATCAGATTTGGCCACCATCATCCATGCCTTCATTACCTCACAGCTAGATTACTGCAATGCACTCTACATAGGGCTGTCCTTGATGACTGTTATTAGGAGTGGAAATTTCGGTTTCGGATAAAACCGAAAGTACCCGAAAATGGCCATTTTGGATTAATACGAAATTTCGGTTCTTTTTCAGTATCAGTTCTATCGGAACTTTTGCATTGATTTTGTAATTGGATATTTAACATTGCAGTTTGTCTCCCATTTTAAAAACCGCAATGTTAAAAATCCGATTAAAAAATCAATGCAAAATATCCGATAGAACCGAGACCGAAAAAGAACCGAAATACATGAGAACCGAAACCAAAAGTAACCGAAACCGAAATTTTGCCCAGAGTCCCAACCCTACTGTTTAGAACCAACAGCTGGTAAAGAATGTGGCAAACCGGCTCCTTTCAAGGAAGGCACATTTCACCTCTGCCTTGACCTGGCCTCCCTCATCCATACCTTTGTCACCT
>QEPC01015736.1:4105709-4116320 GCA_003113815.1 Sphenodon punctatus | reverse complement strand
TTCCGTGATGGGGTCAATTGGCCCCGTCACATCTGGAAATACCCAATGTGTTGTCGTGAGCTGTGACAGGAGTCGGGTCATCCTGACCATTGGACAGGGTGGGGGTCCTATGCAGGGGTGACATTTAGGGAGTCCTATTTCTTACCATGTGTTGACCATGGGTATTTTCAGACGTTACGAGATCACAGTCAACCACAGTCAATACCCTGTGGTGGTTGTGACCACGTAACATCTGATGGGGGGAATGGATGTTCCCCCCCAGATGTTCACCATGGTCAATCTCAGCAGGGAATCACATTCACCATGCGAGCGGCCGAAGCGGCGGGGCCGGCGGTGATCACCTGGTGAAGGTGATTCCCCGCTGCGATGAACCGAGCTGTCACATCTGGATGGTGGCCACGGCCCGGAATCCCCATAGGGATTCCGGCCCATGGTCAATTTGGGCAGGCGCTGTGGCCGCATTGGCCACAGCACCCACCCGTCTCCCCGGAGGGCAAGTGGCAGGAGAGCGTGGGGGGGTGGGGCCGTGTGGCCAAACATTGCACCGTGCAGCCCCGCCCCCTCCCTGATTCCCCACCAGGAGCCCCCGGCACGTCTGTTAGGCTGTGACGTGGTGGCCCCGGCAGGGGATCAGCAGATTGGTTCCATGATGGGGTCAATTGGCCCCATCACGTCTGAAAATACCCCATGTGTCATGTGTTGACCATGCTTCATGATGTCCTGTATCTCTGGCCCTTTACAATGGCCTCTGCTGAAAGTTTCCCACCACACCAACAATGAAACATAAAATGGCACCCTTGATTCAGGGTATTAGTCTTCTGGGGGTAGTACAAAGAGACACCCGAGATCTCAGTGAAGGCAGCAACCACACACCCCCCCAACCTCCAGCTCCTCACATGTAATGTAGATCCAAATTTGGGACTTGTGCCTACATTGCAGGTAGGGGTACAACACTTCAAGCAGCTTCAATGGGAGCAGAGCAGGAGGACTGGATCCCACTTCCCCACTGGACTTGAAAGGCAGGATAGTGACTGGGCAGTATATTTTGCCCTGGACATCAACATATCCTTGATTGGCCCTGGACAGGAAACTCCATGACTCCTCCTGCTCTGGCTGTGTGCCAAATAGCCTCTCTGCAGGAGGGACCACTTACCATAGTTGAACATGGAACCTAAATATAACATGTCTAACCTTTTCTTCCTTCCTTCCGTCCTTCCATCCTTCCAGTAAAAAATGGTTTCTCATGACCTTAACCCTCAAGAGGGCCATCAAGAAAACAGGACCAGCTCAGTAGCAGGTTCCATCAGGTTCCATGTGACTAAAAAAAGAATTTGCAAATTGCTTTGGTGCATGGCTCCCCAACACTGACAGCATCTTCCCCAGCTATTGCTGGCTCACTTGTTCAATTCAGATAGCATTGTTTTTGCAATGTGGGTAAAACAGTTCATTCCACCATGCAGATTGGCATGGAGAAACACACAATGGGTGCTTTTAGATGGATACAAAGACTGGCCACTCCCAAAGCTGTTCTGGGGGGCACCCCTCAATCCTCCTGCTTCCAGCCCCAGCTGGATCCACAACAGATGGACCGGCAGCTTTTCCAGGCTGAGGTCTGCCCATGCAGTGTCCCCCACACAAACCATAGAGTTATGGGTGCTTGCCTGATGGTCTAGTTGCTAACTCTGTGGTGCTTACTGGGGCAAGAGATGGTCAGGTGTGGTGCAGCATTGTGGATCTGCCCAACAGACGGATAGCAGCTCCATGTTTGGCCATTGTCCTGGATTTGGCCAGCCAGCCTCCTTCTTGTGGTGCACTCTGGGATTTTCCAGAGTGCTGCCAGCAGTACTCCTCTGCTTTGAACATCTGGTGGGCAGCTTTCAGAGACCGGCCAACCCAGAGTGAAGCAGGCTGTTGAGGGCAAAAGTGGAGCTGCCGTCCATCTGTTTGTACCCAGTGTTGCTCAGTTGTCCTACTTTTAGCTAGGTTTCAGTTCCCAGGGTGACAATGGGTGAAAACAGATGGATGTCAGCTCTGCTTCTGCCCGTGTCAGTCTGCTTCACTCCTGGGTTGGCCAGTCTGTGGAAAGCTGCATGCCAGATGTTCAAAGTGGAGTGGACTGTGCCTGCTCCAGGGCAGCCCTGCCGGTGGCACTCTGGAATACCCCAAAGTGGGCCAGCCAAACCTAGGGCAATGGCAGAATGTGGCATTGCTGCTTGTCTGTTGACATACCCACAGTGCAGCTCCATGCCCGGCCATCCCTTGCCCCATTCAGTATCATGGACTTGCTGGTGCCAGCCTAAAGCACTGGGCAAGTGCTCACAACCCTTTGGTGGGGGAGGCGTTGCATGGGTGGACCAAGGAAACCACTGGTCCATCTGTTGTGGACCCAGGTAGGGCTGGAAGTGGGCAGATGCAGTGGTACACCCCTACAGCAGCTCCGGGTAGTGGTCAGGCTCCCTGTCTGTCTAAAAGCATCCAGTGTGCCACCTTGCGTAAGTTATAGATGTAATTTTTAATAAAACAAGGACCAGTTCTTTATAAATGAGCATTTATTTTCTTGTCTAGGGATTGTATTATTAACTCCAGATATTGCACTGGTTATTTGCATTACAGCAGTTAAAACAACTGTGAGGCATTTCCCCTCAAAGATTGCATCTCACTCAAAACAAATGTAGCTTCTATACTTTCAAAGGGCCACATGGTTTTCAGCCTTAGAAACATGCATGTCTGGTAACAGTTTAAATAGTTAGATCATGAGGCAACAGTATAACCTGTAAATTCTGATACAGCTCTCTAACTTGGAAAGCTATCTGCCGAAAACAGCTTAATGTTAATATGCTACAGTTGACTTAAAGGTTAAGTGACCTCTTAGAAGAATGCGATCGGGTGAATCAGGGAGTAGTTCTACTCTCAGGTGGCATTTTATTCACCACAAAAAGTAACTGCTAATGAGCTTCCTAGCTAGCAAAAAATAAATGTAAAATATGTATAACTCCAAATGTCTAGTGTTTCATGAAAAATGGTGTATGAGCTTGGCTCATTAGATAAATCATATCACATCAAAAAAGGAAAGGGCAAAACCAGGTGTCAAAAGATGAAATGACCAACAAATTTATCTTCTGTTGTTATTTCATGGTGTAACTTCATACAAGGGTTTAGCTAACAGGATTTGCAAATAAAAGTACTTCATCTAAAAAGTGGACTACTAGATTAGCATTATTAGAAAAACAAAACAAAACAAAACAAAAAGCCCAGTGTGATGTCTCAGTATGCTCATTATGAATATTTCTCTTGAACTTGGGAAACTGATTCATTTCTTTCTTTGCTGGTCGAATCAAGGTTAAATAAACTGGAAAGTCCTGATTGGTGAACTGGATTTTAAAAGGAATCTTCCCTTTGAGAGTTACTTTCTGAGATAAGGAGAAAGAGTCATCTACTGAGAGCTGCAGAATGTATTAATATTGCTGCCTATTGTATCACACATAACTAAATCAATGGCAAACACCAAAGAAATCTTCCAAAGGCAAATGCTTGCAGAGGCAATAAGGTTTTCACTTCCATTCAGTGGCTCTTGGGGCAATAATTTGCTCTGAAGTCTTGAATCAGCAAACTGCTTAAGCACATGAATAATCATATTGCTACCCATCAAAGCAATTCAGCACATTCTTAAATTCCATTTTCTTCAATGGAACTTAAGCACGCGCTTAAAATAGATGAATGTTTAAACACTTTACTGAATCATGGCCTAGAGGAATAAATATATAGTTATTTTTATATTTTCATTGTCATGTTTCTTAGCATACACTAGCGAATCAGAAGTTAGATCAGCATCTGGAGTAGTGTTGTGAATTTTGAGACGTTTCAACAAAAGCAGGTGAGCATTCGTATAACATATCTTAAAGCAAAATATACACTTCAGTGCTTTCTTGTTATTAAATACATATGCATCCTTCATACATATTGGGGGCAATCCAGCAGCCTGTGTATGTAGACCCCAGCATGCGGCACACAACCAGAATGCATGCGCTCAGATGTGTATGCAGTACCACATGCGCAGCACAGCCGCAACCCCGGCCTATGCAACCTGCCCCTCACAGTTGTGCTGCCTGCGCGGCACCGTGTGCACGTCTGAGTGAGCATGCACGTGCTGTTTGTGCGCCACGCGCCGGGGTCAGCATACGCCGGCCGCTGGATTGTCCCTATTGTGTTTTAGAAATACGGGATGTCTGTGACCTAGCTGTCTGGCTAAGGACATATTTGTCACAGTACTAATTATTATAGTTTTGTTCTTTACCAGCCTTTTAATACAAAAGATACAAATTATGTGCAGAAAAAGTTTGGAAGAGATGGTACAGTGCAATACAAAACACTGTTGCTCAGAAAGGCCATAATCATGACTCCCATCAGTGGAGACACGCCATGGTAGGAGACATCAGGATTGCAGCTGAAGATATAATGGTGCTACCATAGCATTGATAGATGTGTGCTGATGAAGCCTGTATTTGAGCTTTGGTAAGGTGGCAGGCTTAAGTTGAGCTAGGACTAAATTGGAATTTTTGCCTAATTTCCATCTCCAGTACAACCAGGCATTTTGATTGTTCCAGTCAGAAATTGGAGCAGGTCTCCACCCACATGGGCTGGCCCCGTGTGCATTTTAGACTTCCCACACACAGAGCAGCCTGGATTTTACTCCAGTGCTCCATGAGTCACCATGGGTGGGTGGTGGGTGGCTCACAGGAGCACACACACACACATATGCCGCTTTTAGACGGGTTGCGTGTGGGATGGGTGGACCTGTGTGGTTGCGTCTCATTTAAAAATGGCCAACGACTCAGACATAGACTCCAGGGAAGCAGGACACTAGTATGAGGCAAATCACTGCAGTGTTTAAACCTGGGGTGGAGAATCTTTTCCCTCCCAGGGACTACTTTGAAAATTATTACAAGCTCCAAGGGCCAAAAAGTTGGTGGCACCGATGCTTAAAGGGTGGACACAAGAAAAGGAGGGCCTAAATAAGGGATTTCTTCCATTGATCTGTCTCCTATTCTTGTGTGCATGCCCTCATCTCTGCTTCCTGAATCTGAGCTCAGTTTTTCAGTGGTTGGAGGTAGGAACTGGATCCAAGGGCTACATCCAAGAACTGGAAAGGAGCCACATAAGCACTTGCCACAGGCCACATTTGGCCCCTGGACCTGAGTTTCCCCACCCCTGCCCTGATTTAAGTCCTTTTGAGCAGGGCTTGGGGCAAGGAGGAGGTGTCAAGACTGCTCCCTTGAAGTTCTGCTTTTTAGGATTTGTGGATAAGAGAGGCAGGGGACCAATTCCTGTTATCTCAGAGCACAACCCCATTAGTAAACACTACCTGGTCAGGACTTCACCTAGGATAACCCCTTATAGACAATGGAGGGGGGGGGGGGGCAAAATTGGAATTTTGTCACAAGCACCATCACAGATTATGGTCAACATTTTTGCAATTCTTAAGGCCTGATCCTTATCTTTTCTGTTCTACAACCTTCATCACAGGTGGAAAGAATATTTTTACATCAAAGGATTTTCTGTTTTGTTCTGAGCCCTGTTTTTCAGCTAAAGATCCATTCTAGAAAAGAACAAGGCTATTTTGAGTGTTGTAGATGCAAAGCTCTTTGTTAGCCCACCAGCAGAAAAGGAAGAAACTAACGACACTAGGCAGCAACCCTATCATAAAGCATAGGCAGAATGGAGAGGGGTGCAGGACTAGACCCACAACTAGCTCATACCCTGCCATTTGGTCACAGACCTGGTCAATACGGGGCTAAAGGGTGAAGAAGAGCAATTTACCTCCTGCAGGGCCCAATGAGATCAAACAACAGAAAGCAAGGCTGATTACGTGACCAGGTTATGACATAAGAGATAACAAATTCCAGTTAGCATCAGACTATCCACAGACGAGCAGAGTGGAGGGAGGGAGCTCCATCAATCTCGAGCAGCAGGCAGGGAGGAGCTCCCCAAGTCATCTAGCCAATGCCCTCCTGGCAGGCTGCATGGAGGTAGAAAACCCAGCGAGAAACCAGCTCTTGGAGAAGGAGGCCACAGGACAAGAGTTGGGTGGCCCCAGGAAGGAGTAGGGTCATTTTGGGGCAGTAGAGGAAGCTGCTTAGAAATGGCCTAGGTACCCAGTGCTTGGTACCTAGAGCAGGGAGATACCCAGTGTAGCAGGGTGGGGCTTGCCTTCTGTGAGTCCTTGCAGGAGTAGGTTCCAAAAGTCACACATGGTTGTGGTTTATTTCTCAGTCTTTATTCACAGTTCTCCACACAGTCCATACTCTATATCTCTGGCCAGATAACCCTCTTGCTCCCAAGCAGTCTCAGTTTCTTAGCCCCATCAGGCACCACCCTCTGGATTTCACTCACTATCCAGCATGAACATTCCCAGTCTCTAGCCAGGCTTCAGCTCTCTGGCTTTCTCTAGCTGCTTCCCCCGCAGTTCCTTCTTGAGTCAGAGGTCCACCACTCCTGCTTCTTGCCTCTCTCTCCACCAGCCTCCTCGGAGCTTGGCTGTCCCTTTTAACTCTCAGGGTTGACTCTTGCCACACCCTCATACAGGTGCTGAAGCATGGACATTGTCGCTCACTCTACCCAGGGCCATCAGCCCCACTAACACCCTCTCAGTCTCAACCCAGTACTAGCCTCTTCTTGAAGGACCAGTAACCCACAGGGACTGTTTTACTACACCCAGAAAGTCAGAGACTCCCTTGGATCATCCCAAGTGAGACCCAATTATGAACTACAGAGAGGGGGAAAGTCAGAAGAGCAGCCAATGGCTGCAATCCCAAACCCCCTCCACATGGGATCCATGTGAGTCCCGTGTGGGTTCCGCGTGGCACAATGCACAGACAATGGACATGCGGGTGCGTGCGAATTGCACGCACATGCATGTGCAGGGGTTGAGCGTACATGCACATGTGGGGGGTTGCACACAGGGCATGGGATTGGCCCCAATGACCACACCCTCTTCAAGAGGGGATGTGCCATGAGATCCCTGAGGTTCATGAGGTCAAAGATGGGGACGTGAAGACTGCTACAATAAAACATCAGCCATTGAGCAATACCTCCCAAGGACAACAGCAACCATCAAAGCAGCCACAGCAGGAGTAAGGAACAAAAAAAAAATGAGCCCTTGGTCGTAGTCCTACAAGCACTCTGGACTGGGCTGGACTTCAATGCTACCAGAATGTACAAAACAGAAAAGAATCCAGATGTGTTAAGTTACATTCCAGATAAAAGGTTCACCTGTTGAATACAATGGGAGTTGAACCATTGACTTTCATGAACACAGTATTGCATCCAAAATTGTTCAAAAATAAATCGAAATGAAGGGCGGGGTTGGGGAGGATTAATTTCACTTAAAAGAAATTGTCAAGTTTTGAGAGGGAAAGAAAGAATACTCAGAAGGAAGGCTCTAAGATACAGTTTAGTTGATTTCAATCAAAGGAAATATCTGATGGAAAATTCACTTTTGCTTAATTTATAGTTGTAAAAGAGCTATGTAGAAATGGTTACAGACCACCTAGGAATTGAAGCATCTTTAGATTCACAGTAGGTGGTCTTTAATTGCTAATACAGACTGTCTAGCTTTTGTTTCTCGCTTGCACTGCACATGACCTTACACCAAAATTACAAGATTATGAAATGTTCTGATATTTTGTGTTTAACATCCATATTGTCTCTGACAGCTCTTCAGAATGCAAAGCAAACATTCTAAGAGTAGATTTTTCAGTCACATACTTCGCTTCATTTTCTTTTGTCATGTTTTTGTTTGACTTTTTCTCTTGCAGTTAATGCTCCATTCACACAGGAGTAATGTAATTAAAATTTCATTAATTTACAGAATAAAGAAATTGGTTATGCTTCCAGTTGTATTAGCACAGGAAATAGAGATTTCTTTGTAATGTTTCCCTCAGTGATCCTTTTTCCTTACATAGTTTATCTTACTCTCCTGTATAATTTCCCTTTCCCTTTCCATCTCTACCACTGTGCTTTATGCTCATAACTTCCTTATTTTACCATGAAATGGCCTAATTGTTAATTTTCCAAATTCTTAGAAGGCATGTAGCTCTGGCGCATAAGTTTATCCAGGAATCCTCTCCATTCTCACAATGTCTCATGATCAGAAGTTTTGCTTTCAAGGTGTGCAGTAAACTCCTATCATTTCCATGCACAATACTCTCTACGGTCATCATCTTAGGGTGTTTTTAAATGAGATGCTACCATGCATGACCACTCACCTGACCACTCATCTGAAGGTGGTTAGGGGGAATGCCCACTTCTATGAGTCACACAGCATGGGTCACTGCTGAGAAATCCAGACTGCTCCAGCCAAAAACATGTATGGCAACCATCAGCCACACATCTCCTCCCCGTATGAATGGCGGCAGCCAGCCATGCCAGCAGACCAGTCCGCCACTCATAGGCACTGTGGGCAGGGGACACAGCCTTTGCAAATCACAGGAACTGGCTACAAGCACTGGGGAGCTCGTGGCAGGACATGTCAATTTAAAAGGCCAGCCCAGTGCGTTTTCCCCTCCCCCGTGGTCTGTGGCAGGAGGAGTGTGAGACGGCTGCTGTGGTAGCCACACTGGGAGTTTCCCATTAGAATCCCTCCCCACACACTCCAGCTGAGTGGGTGCTCCACAGCAGTGCACTCAGCAGCCACAAACACACACACCCCAGCCTTGCTCAATTAAAAACACACGTAGGTGCACCATCTCTCGTGCCACACATGCACTTAGCATGCGACAGCACTCCAATGTTTAAGTCTTTGTATAGTCACTGTATAGAGTCTTTTTCTCCAGTAAAATAAAACAACAACAAAAGCTAAATGAGAAGAAAAACCCTTAATGAAACACAATGTAAAGACTGCAAATTATTCTGTAAATCTCCGCTCACAATCAGCACCAGCTGCAGTTTAATTAAATTCAACTATTTGCAGGTGTTCACACAAAAATACTGTATAGATATACAGATAAATATGCACGTACACAATTTAACCAAAAAGATATACCTTCATAAATTCTTAGAGCCTTAACACAGAAGCATACTTTTCTATATTCCTGTGATTAATATTGTTCACATTTACTATTGATATGTGAGGAAGGGATATTATCAGAGAGACATCCACAAGAAAGCACCATAAAGCAATAGGGAGGAACACCAGCTGGGCTCATAAATTTAGACAGTTAGTCTTGCTGAAAAGCATTATCCACCCTAAGACTGGTATTATAGTTAGGTTAGTATAGTGCATCAGAGACTACTAAAGGATTCAATATGTATTAAGAAGGCAAAGGGTAAATAAAAAACACTATTTTCAAGATAAGAATGACTTTAGATATTGTTTGGATCAATAACAGTCTTATCACAGGCAAAAGTTCACTCACTAGGATATTGAGCTGCAAGTTCCAAATATCAATAAGGTGTATACATTTTAAAGTCAGGAATATGTTAATGGCATTTTTACACACACCTCAAAGTTCTGGATTTTTCAATCTTCTGGGTTTACAAGTTCACAAGCAAGTTCTGGATGCGTTTTTCACACACACACTGTCCTGAGGCGGTTCCTGGATGCATTCTTCTCACACCCACTGCCCTGAGGCAACCTAAAGTAGCTGCAACTGTAGACGGGAGGGGCTGCCATGGAAACCAAGTGACCACAGCTGCCTGGAGCTAAGCAGTTTACCAGGAGAACCTTTTACACACAAAAGTTCTGGGAGAAGTTCTATGCAGAAGTTCAAAGAGCTGGATGTTTAAGATCTAGGTGAGTGATTTAGACACACAGAAAGTTCAGGATGTAACAGCAAACATGCAGGAGAAATGTGTGTGTCAAAACACTCAATGTCATGGTAGTTTGGTGCTAATGTGATACATTTCTGCTCATTCCATTAAGGTATTTGTGAAGGCGGACTTTAAAAAAACCCTCACCCCTCTCACTAATGTTAAATCATTTAAAGTTAGTTTATTGCATGCTACCTAATGATCTTGCCCAACGATGCATTCTATAAATATACATGTGCCCATTGAGATTTATATCTAGGTCAGAATACTACTTCCACAGTTACTACTAATTAATTAGGTGCAAATGACAAATGAATCTCAATGACAAAATCTATCATTTTTAAAACTATACTATTGCCAGTGTTTGCAATGCTCCATTTTCATTTTATTTTTTTAAAGGGTTTGAGAAGGACTAATTTAAACAGACTGTACAGCATTCCTACACAGTATGTGTCCACTTCTGATCCCTAAACGTTGTTTGCAATATTTAACTAGAGTAAAGTGTTTCATTAATGCTTGTGTCCATCACACCTCAACCATCTTAGGGCGTTTTTAAACATGCGTTCTCCCAAGCGTATTTTGGAGAAGACGGCTCCCAAGCGTGTTTGGGAGAAGTACGGCTCCTGTGGTGAATCTGTCTTCTCTGGCCCAGTCAGAGATTAAATTTAATCACTGGCTGGGGTTTTTTATAGGGGGCAGGGGGTTTGCTAGCGCTGCCTGGAGGAGGCAGTTTTCTCCGGCTTTCCCCCGCCTCCCCCTCCACCCCCGTGCTTGCAAACCGGGGAAGCCGCAATTAACCACGGC
>QEPC01015736.1:4080262-4098159 GCA_003113815.1 Sphenodon punctatus | reverse complement strand
TGTGGCCTCCCCCTGTGCCTGTGCTCTGCCCCTGAGGAATCCCCCCATGCCAGGGATGCCTGTGTAGCTGTGGGGTTGCCCATGCTGCCTGTGCTGTTGTCAGAGTTCTGGATGCCATTACCCGTGTCTTTCCCTGCCCCCGGGCTGATCCCCCCTGTTTCCCTGGTGCCGAGTCCCCCCTCTCCCCCGTTGCCCATTTTGCCATGTGTGCTGGCTATCCTGCTGTGTTCCCACTCCCCTTCCTTTCCTGTGCGGGTGTGTTTGCGCCCAGGTCTATGTTTGTGCTGTGTGTTCCACTGTGACCTCATTTTCTCTGTGCCTGTTGTGTGTGCCGCCTCAGCAGCTCATCTCCCTCCTCCCCCTCCCTTCCCATTTCCCTTGTGTGGGTGTTTCCTTTTGACCCTTCTGGATTTGTTTGCCCTCTGTCAGTCATGTCTGCCTCCTGCCCATCCCCGGTGCCTTCTGGGTGTTTTGACCACGGCCCTGAATTGGCATCACGTCTGTTGTGCTGCCCCGGACTGTGGTCTGTCGGGCCGATTCCCTGCCGTGGTCCCGGTCCCATCATGTCTGTTCGGGGCCTTCCTGGACCACGGTGGGTGGGTGGTCAAGCACACCACCTCTGGTGATCTACTGTGATAAATTGGGGGCCCTTAACATCTGAAATCACCCATAATTATGTTATACAGATATGGATGAAATGCAATCAAAATCAAAATTAATATGGATGCATGTCTTTTTATGTTTGGTGTGATTACTGGCATGTAGTTCTTCAGTTTGATGGTTATTACAGTAACAGTCTTGGAAACACTTTGCTAATGATCTAGAGAGAGAATGAGAGTGTGGTGGTTGGCATGTTGGTCCAAAATGTGAAGATATCAACAAAATAGTCTAGATGTTTTTTTCTTGAACTAGCTTATGCAAACCTTTGACCAATGCTGGACCCTTCCTCACATGTGTAATAAGTCACTGTCAGAACGACTCAGTCTATAGTTCTGACCTCTTACATGCCCAAGGAAGGCTTAGTAACGGAGACCCTTTCATTAATCAAATATCTTTGTTGTCCATATACAAGATCTCATAGAATTTAGTTCCTGCCTGCAGTACATCAATTTGAGAAAGTTGATTTTAAACAAGGCTCTTCTAAATATGAATACTGCATGCCATTTTGCCCGCTGGAAAAAATGTAACTTTCATTGGGAAAGTTGCCGTGTTCATCCAAAACGTGTGTGTGAGAGAGAAAGCAGTTCGGATGATGGCCCTTTTTACACAAGATGCACGTACGCATGACCATGCAGGGATCTGGTGAGCATTCGTAGGTGAGTCTCGTGTGTACTGCAGTGGTGGTGGGTGGGTGGGTATGCGTGTGCATTCCTGTGAAACACACATGCCCACTCACCTCCACCCATCACCCACACACATAGCAACTGAAGACAATTCTGGTTGTTCCATGCATGGGGATGTGTGTGGGATGGGTGTGCGCAAGTGTACATCCATGTGAAACCGCACACCCACTGCCCCCGCACTGGCACGGACACCGACACACACATCCACACCCCAGCACGGCCCGTTTAAAAAGGGCTGATGTCTTTTATTGAACCATTTTATGGAAACTTCTTCCTTGCTTGCCTTGCTTGCTTGCTTTCAAATTACAGGTTCTGCTTTTCCAATGAAGAAAAAAAAAGTTCTTCCTTACTACAAACATTGCTGCTCTCCTCAGCTGCTTCCCTCTGCTAAGAGCATAAGACCTGCTTGGATCCTAACAATCGGTTACTACAGAAACTGCAGCAATTCACAGGGCCCAAAATTCCATATTGTGGATTTGCTTCTGAAAAGAAGATTAGATAGGGTATAAAACAGAGCTTAGGTCAAACTGTGTTACAGGCTAAAGCTAAACAGATAACAGCCGGACAATCTCTCCTACCTTATTCATGCATTTGAATAATGATCAATTATTTATAGTGACCAATTGTTTGGTGGCCAATGTGTTTGTTGACCTGATTTTGCAAACATTTGTGCACTTAAGTTTACTTTACTCACACGTGTCGTCCATTGAATTCAGTGAGCCACAGGTCAGGATTTGTTTCACGTGCCTGAGTTTTTGCAGGGTCGAGGGCACAGATTTGTAATTTACATTTCTAATGCATTTTCGATGAAATAGCACTCAAGCAGTACACAAGTAACTTTTATATCTCAAATACAATTTTTTACTGCTTAATAGGAATGCAAAGAACAATCATAAAAATAATTAACACTCAGGGGGGAAAAAGCCTATATCAATTAATATCTGCCAAAAGAAGAGACATTTTTTTCATGTGAGGAAGAGAAGCAAACACAATTTAATATTGTTAAAACAAATACTGGGTATTTTAAATGGCTTGTAGCTAAAATTAATGCAATATGATCATATTGCCCTGCAAATATCGCCCTTGTGATTTGGCTTTTTGTTCAGTCCATAATGGGCACAACAGGCTTTGTGTCTTCTAGTAATTTTTAATGTAAGCAGTTCTGAAATTTTGATTGTCCAATGAAAATATAATGCAGGATAATTAAGCAATAATGTACTGTGCAGAGCACATTTTAACAGGATCATGTCATGATTGCAGACTAGCAGAGGCAAGGGATTTAATGTAAAAGTGGAGAGCCTTTTTCAGCTCATTTGCATTAAACAGAAGTTTGCTAAAATGCCAAAATAAATGAAGTGAAAAAAACCAAACAAGAAGGCAACTTTAAAATAAAATTACTTCATATAAAGTTCAAGTAAAAAGGCTATCCATTCTGTGTGCTATATTTTACTGGTTTTACCATAGGACAATAGCATCCTTATAGAGAGCTTGTACAAGAGATAATGGAAGACATCATAGGCACATAATGACATAGTGTAATGGCAAGTGTTACACAACCTAAATGCAAGGGTTGCCAGCAGTTCCCCCTTAAGAATATTTTTACAAGATAATTTGTCCCTCTGCTTCCTGCTTTAATGGTACACATTCCAAAAGACTTCTTTTTTTGTGCTTAGTTCAATGGTAAGCTATTGCAAGCTTTAGCAGCCTAGAACTTACAGCAATTGATTTTGGGTACCTTGACATCTCAGTTCTACAGAACTGAGTCATTTAATAAAAGATGCCATTAAAGTAAGATGTCATTTTTTCAATTGCTGCCAACTTGGCTGGAAAAACTTGGCATCAGTGGGAAAAAATATGTCATTTTCCCAGTTGTATTATGTGGTAATGTCAGCCCAATATTGCTGACATACAGCACAATCCTCCATAGAGATAGTGTTCATGCTAGCAGATAGTATGGGTGGGAGTCACTCACATTCACTTCAGGGACACTGCATGGATCTCCTATAATGCCAGAAGCTAATTTTTTCTCTGGTTTGGAGAACTGAAAGTGCCCTACCTCCAAATATGGTAGAGTTGACAAATTGCAGTTTGGTAGTTAACTTCCACCCCAAATCCCATACAACACACCTACACTTTCCATCTAGCATTCTGATAGTTTGGTTTGGGGCAAGGATGTCAAATTGCAATTGTAACTGCTTAAGCCATTTTATTTTATGTTAGTCTCTGACACTGGGTTCAGAAGAGTTTCAATACTTTAGTGAGTTGCTTGGATATTACTCCAGTGACTATATTCTAGATCTGAAATGGGGACTCACACAAACAGGTATACCCATCAAACTTGCAGTGTCCAACCCACCTCAGACAGATCAGGCATAAAGCAGTAACCATTTTCTTCCCAACAAGATACCCCAATTACTGAAATACCAGTACCCTTACCGAAATTCCAGTTTTCCATTACAGATTTTCCATTTTGCACCATTTACCGAAACAAGAAAGCTGGATAGGTGTTGCATTGTGCTTCAGTTTCCTCAAAAGGAATTTGCGCTTAGTGGTCAAGGCCTGACATGATATGGTCTGACCCAATCCCCTCCCGCCTTCTGACCTCTATTGCTCCTACTGTCGCCCGCCCACTTCTACATGTCATAAATCTCTCCCTTTCCACAGGCTCCTTCCCCTCTGCCTTCAAGCATGCCACTGTCTCCCTCATCCTCAAAAAGCCCACCCTGGACCCGTTTGACCCCTCTAGTTACCAGCCAGTCTCCCTCCTTCCCTTTGCCTCAAAGCTTCTTTAATGTGTCATCTACTCCTGCTGCCTGGACCTCCTCTCTGCCAACTCCTCCCTGAACCCTCTCCAATCCNACTTCCACCCCCTCCAATCTACTGAAACTGCCCTGGCCAAGATCACCAATGATCTACTTGTCGCTAAATCTAAGCGCTTCTACTCCATTCTTGTCCTCCTTGACCTCTGTGCTGCCTTTGACATTGTCGACCACTTGCTTCTATTGGACTCACTTTACTCTTTGGGCTTCCATGGCTCTGGCCTTGACTGGTTCTCCTCCTACCTCTCTGACCGCTCCTTTAAAGTTGGCTAATCTCCCTACGCTAATCTCCCTACGCACTCCTGCATGCGCTCTCCACTCTTACTCTGTCCCCTCACTCACTCTCCCTCATTTCTCCTGCTCATCTAACCACCTTCGACCCTTCTCCCTCACTGTCCCCCATGCCTGGAACTCCCTTCCTACCCACATCCGCCTTGCCCCCTACCTCCGCTCCTTCAAATCCCTCCTCACGACCCACTTTTGCCTCGCCGTCTTTCCCAATGCCTGCTAGTCGTTCCCCATATACTTACTGTCTCCCTCCTGTGCAGACTGCTGCAACCAACCTGATTGTAACCAAGCCAAGCATACGCACCTGAGACTTCGCAGCCGCCTGAATGTTTGTTTGTCTTCTCCCCTGTCTCTCCCACTGTCACCTCTCCCTGTCTCCCCCTCCTTGACTTTTAGATTGTAAGCCACAGGCAGGGACCACATCTATTTCTATGTTCTGTACAGCTCCAGGCACATGACTGGAGCTATATACATTTTAATAATAATAATAATAATAATAATAATAATAATAATAATAATAATAAATAAATTAATAAATAAATAATATAGGGTGCTCTTTTCCAATATGTGGAAACTCAGTTTACACTTTGCTAATAAGCCAGCCAGTTCAGCAAAGTATTGTAAAGACCATTTATTTGTATAAATGAAGGTATGAGACTTAAGTTTATTATAAAAATATGAAGAAATAGTTTACTTAAGTTCAAATAAAAATATAGTACAAAAGAAACAGTGTCAATTAAAAATACATGATTTGGAAAGACATTTCTGTTCAAGGAACAGCTCTGTTACAAGTTTAAAGATCTTAACATCTATAAGATATAACATATGCTCTAAGTATTATTGCTATGGTTGACTCCATGCATCATATTAATATAGTACCTAGTCTTTTGCCCGATTCTGCCAGATGGATATGAGAAAAGCTCCAAAGAAGGGACTGTTTATGAAAAATCCATTTCTCCTCTCCCTTCTTATAGAATAAAATTTGCTTGGAAGGCAGCTAAAAATGACGTCAGGTCAAAAATGCTGACAGGGAGGGTTTTCTCAAAATACATAGTAAGAAGCCTGTTGATACATTGTAAAACAGGTTGCTATCATATAAGATAGGATTAACAATGAGTAAACTCCAAACAAATGAGGCTTTTTCCTGCCCTGCCTGAGAGTCACATATCTTGACTCTAGTCAATAGAAAATGTTAATTTCTTTAAGAGACAGACTTGATTATATCATCTATTCCAGTATACATGCTGATTTTCCAGTATCCAGTCAAGAGTTCAGTAGGAAGGTCACTATAGGACAGCTCTTTAGGAAGTCATCATACAGAGAGGCTAATTCTGATTTCCAACATATTGAAACACGAATGGTCAAAAATATATGCCTATATACAGGATACATGACATAGGTGCATCCAGAAAGACAGTGAAGACAGAAATATTTACATGGTAAGTTGGAATACAACAGTAAAATAGAAAATCAGAAACTTGGATGCAGCAATACCCGGTATTTTGGGTAATCAGGTACCCATTTAGATAATCAGGCATTCACTGCGCACCCAAAGGGCTATCCAAAATTTTGAGTGTTGCCTGTTCGTACAAAATCAGTTACCTGTTTCAGCTGTACTCTGTTAGTACCGTTTTTGCCAGGTACAGTTTGTTTCCCATTATCCTGCTTCGCCTACCTCAGGTATAAAACTGAAACAGGCTAGGATTCTAGTCATGATTCTGAAGTAGGCGTGAGAGCATAAATAGAGGGTATAGAAGTCTCACTCACTCACCGAATAGGGGTGCACCGAGTATTCACAAGGATTTCCAAGGTTCTGAGTATTGGGACTGAGTCATTGGTTGTCACTCAGAACTTGTTCTGAGTACTCAGAAATAGTAATTCAGAACTCTGGAAACTCAGAAACATGCAAGTTCTGTGGTGGGTGGGTGGGTTGCACTGGAATGCCCCACCAAAACACAACATATCAATCCATCAAGTTTCAACAAGTTTGGGATTATGGTCCCATGCATGCCACCAGCCAGCAGGCATAGCCACAAGGAACTCGACATTCTCCACCCCCAAAAAACTCATATGCCTTCCTTGCTCTATGCCCCCTATATCATAAAGTATCCCCTCCTGTGCCCTATCTGAGCACATCTTGGCAAAGTTGAATGCACAGAAAAGTACAATGCCAAAAAAAAAAAAAAAAGCCACAACAAAAGTGAGAGAATCAAATTCACAAGACAAACCCAAAGTATAACTGCAAAAGCCACATGACGAAGACTGCCAAGCCCAGAGCATGGCCCACTAGGGCGCCAAGCAGTGCAAGGAGAACCCACTTTTAAATATATATATTTTTAAAAAGCATGGTGGCTACTGGTTAGTAACTCCTGACATTGCCTCTATGGACAGGACAGGCATCCCACCTCCAGCCGAAATACTTACATATACAGCAGTGTAGCACATTCACCAAAGAGAATGGAAAATGGCAAGATGCCCAAATGGACACTTTTATTTTGCCCCTGCCAGTCAATCAAAAACTGTCCTGTGCTTGTCCGTCAATCACCTGTTCCCTCCCATTACCCACCTGCCTACCAACTATGGCACTAAGATTTGTTTCTTAGCTCAGAGAAGCTAGGGTCGGGCCTGGGTCACTCCAGTCATGCATGCATCCATCACTCAATCAAAGGTTCTGAACTTTCCGAGGGTTCTGAATTTGGAACCAAGTTCCATGATCCTCGGTGAATTCTGAAAAAAACAAGTTCCAAGTTTCAGTTCTACACTCATCCTCAGGTTTATAGTACATACGGACTATTAGTGCCACTTGACATAAGCTATTAAATAACTAGGCATGTGAACCAGGGATCCATGTTGTTTTTCATTTTTGTTTTTCATTATTAAAAACTGTTGTTTTCATTATTATTAACAAAATTTCATTTTTGTTATTGGTGTCATTGTTGGTATTGGTATCAATTTCGAGCAATAATAAAGATTCTGTTTTTAGTATCGTTTCCATTGTGGGCTGCCACTAGTGACAGAAGTGCCAGCAGACACCTGGCCCAGTGTGAGGTATGGGGTATTGGTGAAGGAAGGACTGTGAGGTATAGGGGTATCATGGAAGGACGGGGAACACAAAAGGGTGCACACACACGCTTCACGCACTCCCTTACCTCGAGACAACCGCCTTGGCTTCTTAAATGGTCCCTCAGGATCTTATACGGCCTTCAGGATGTACATCCTTAGCCTAGATCATTATAGGGTGAGTGCAAGGCCCTGTAGCCCAGGGAACCACACTCATATGGGAATATAGGTACACCGTACAGGGTGGGGGATGAGTGATGGATGGGAAGTGGACACCCCGGGATAGGGACAAGGGACAGGGCTTGCACACACCAGACAGGGACCAGATTGTGGAAGGAGGGGAGAAGGGCACAGTCACAACACCACTCACACTCTGATAGCTCCATGCCGCACCCACACGCTCACACACTCACCCACGCACTCGCTTCCACCACGCTCTCATAAACACTGCAATAACAAGGCACTCCAAACCAAACACTCAAGAGGGGGCTGATTTTGCAAGCACAAGGCTCCGATCACCAGCAACAGCAGCGAGATATGGGGCTGCTTTTATCCATCCCTAATTGCCTGCTCACGCTGGTGCAGGTGCTCTGAGCGCCGGCGCTGCAAGGCAGGGGGCATGGTCATGTGAGGCAGATGGGGTGGCACAGCGGAAACGTGTCTTTCACCTCCCAACTGTTTTGGAGCCAGGGATGCATCCCTACCCACAGGGGATCCCCCTGCTGGCCCTGCAAACTCCATTTCCAGTTCCACCGGAGCCAGCGGCGGGGACGCTAGCAGCGTTACCGTGGCACTAGGTGCGGCCACGTGATCCGTCTATGGGGTCCGTCCCCGCCGGGGCCACGACTGGGTTCCTGGGAATCCTCTCCCCCTAGTCCTGAAGCTCCAGCCCCGGGACCTGACACCCAGACTTCTCAGAAGTTGAACTCCTTCCTCCCTTTCTCATTATAATGCAGTAATAATAAGTGCACAATGACAATATGAAAAATTACTAATATGTATGTCTAAACTACACCTAATAACCTGTACTATAGGCAATATATTCCCATCTAAGTATATATATCAATACACTTCTATCTGCTGTGTGTTCTACCTAAGTATCTATCTATCCTATTCCTATCCTGTAATGCTAATATATATAATAAAAGGGACTCAGATTGCAATAGGGAACTGAAAGATCAGTTAGAACACATTATGGCAGCTTTTGATCTGCGATTTTTGAATGGGCAAACCCAGGGTGATCTTGCTGGAGAATATACTTTTCATTCTCTGGCTGGTTCTTCTGTTATTGATTATCTTATGATAAGTGAAACATCAATTGATCTTGTAAAGTCATTACATATTCTTCCTAGATATGAATCTTCACATTTTCAATTGATACTGGAAATAGCAATTTCCATTGTTACAACGGGGATAGCCAGGACAGATACCTTAAATGAAGGCTGGCATAGGGTTAAATGGACTGATACGGTGAAACAGAGTTTTTGTGAATTTATTTTTAGTGAAGACGCTCAAATGCTACTGCAGAGTTTTCAGTCATTAGAAGATGATAGTCAGATTGAAGTGATCTTTAACTCTCTGCTAAATTATTTGTCTCCATTTATTAAAACTGTCAAACCCCCGAAAGATACAAAATGGAAACCCCCAAGTTGGTTTGACGGGGAGTGTCATAAGTCGAGATCTTGTCTGAGAAAGCTTACCAGAAATATGAAGGTTAATCCTTCAGATACCTCCATCAAGCTTTCATTAATTTCAGATGTGGCTATCGTAAACGTTTGCAGGCAAAGAAACGGGTATTTCAGGAAGCCAATTGGCTCCGTCTCTTGGAGGCTGCAAATGCAAGGTCAACTGCTCCATTTGGGAATCTTATACAGCAGAACTTTAAGGGGAAGAAGGGGTATTGTAATTCAGGGTTTATACCCAAAGAAGTTTGGCAAGTTCATTACGCTGCTCTTTTTCCTTCAGCAAGTGCTTCTTTGGTGGAAATTTCGTTCGCTCCAATTGATCAATTCCCAACCTGGCAGGATGTTACTAGGGAAGAGATCATGTCACTGATTCTGGGTCTTAAGCAGGGGAAGGCCCCAGGGGCCGAATACATCACAGCTGAATTAATAAAAAGTGCTCCAGAATGATGGGCCAGCATTTTGGTTCCCCTGTTTTCGCATATAAACTCCGTAGGACGAATCCCCAGAGAATGGCTAACAAGTGTTATCTTGCCAATCTACAAAAAAGGGGATCCTTCTCTGCCCATAAATTATCGACCGATTAGCCTTTTAAGTATTCTGGGCAAACTATACACCAAGTATTTACTAGGGCGTTTACAAGACTGGTTGGATGCAAATAAAATTATTGAATGGGAGCAGGTGGGTTTTATGCGAGGAAGATCGACAGTAGATCAACTTAGTTTGCTATATTCCCTTCTAAGAAAATATACTCTGCACCAAAGGAAAATGTACCTTTGTTTTGTTGATTTACGAGCCGCCTTCGATTTGGTAAATAAAGAATGTTTATGGCTAAAACTGAGTACATTACAAATAGACCCAAGGTTATTATATCTTATTATTTCACTTCATACAAATAACTCTCTCCAGGTTCGATACTCAGTGTCAAATCAGCTTACGGACAGTGTGGATGTGAGGAGAGGAATGAGGCAAGGACGTATCCTTGCTCCCACTGTGTTTAATCTATATTTAAATGGGGTCATAGTTCATTTAAATCTAAGAGATCTGCATGCCCCCAAAATAGGTGATCATAGGATCCCTGCTCTATTGTATGCTGATGACACTATTCTTCTGTCTCAGTCACAGATAGGATTAAAGAGAGCAATGAACCATTTCAATGAATATTGTCAACAAGAATATTTGGAAATAAATTTTCCAAAGACAAAGATCATGATTGTTGGGGTAGGAGTGAGATTCCACCCCCAGAAGTGGTTCATAGAGTCACATAGTATCGAGCAGGTAAAGATATTTAAATACTTGGGCATAATAATAGCTTCAAATCTTACTTGGATAGCCCATTACAAAGCAGTAGTTGATTCCTCAGTTAAAACAGCTGCAGTTATAACAAAGTTTTACTATACCAAAGGGGGGAAGTAATTCAACCAGCATTGAGACTATGTAGGGCAAAAGTACTTAGTTTGGTGTTATATGGCTTCCCAATATGGGGGTGGAATTTTCTGGATAAGATGGAAAGCATTCAAAATAAAATGAATGAATGAATAAAATTTATTAATGGCACTAGCTCTCACCTTGGCCATAAACAATAACAATAATAATAATAATAACAACATCCAACAGAAAGAAGGAAAAAAGCAAATATGTACATGTAATATACAAAACAAATAAATACTAAAATTTATATTTAAACTTATACTTATACATTTTTATAAAATAAAAACAGATAACCATTATTCCAATCAATTTACTAATAGCAATTAACCAAACTTTCCAAGACCACCGTCCAGCATAATGGTTACACAATAGGTCAATAACCTCAAAAAGGTCCCAGCCATGCAGAGTAGCAATAATCCCTTGCCAAAATTGCCAGTATCTGGGCCTTGGAGACTACTCCATATTTACTCCCAACAGCAAATGCACACTGTCAACCCTCCGCTAATAATTGTTCCCTCAACTTCATAGCCAGAAACATGAAGGAAGTATCTGCCCGCATTACCTCTACCTCCTGAGTGTCCAGGAGGAATTTCAGTTTACATATATCAGGAACGATCTTTCCTCTATCAAGTAACGGGACCAGCCAAACAGCCCTAATCATCACATATACTGGGCAACATAATAATACATGGCTGAGATCCTCCATCTCCAATTCACCACAGTGACACCATCATTGTTCACATGGGATGTTGTTATATCTACCTGAGAGGACTGCTGAAGGAAAGAGCTGAAAACGTAAGAGGGTATAAATTCTCCTAGAGGTTTGATCAGATAGCTTATCAAGGTAGCATTCGAAACCATGATGCAATTTGATATATTTTAAACAAGGAGCAACTTTCCACTCTGTAACAACAGACATATCTTCCTGCCTAGCAATATCCCACATTCTAAGCTTAACTGTATTCCGCTGCCATCCCTTCCCTTTCCCATACAGATAGGGGAGGGAGAAACCAAGATATCCCATGTATGATGCCATTTGGGATAACCAAGGATACTTCAAGGCCCCTTGATACGTTAATTTTTCTTGAAGACAAAGCAAAGGCAATGCAGTCTCACCTTGTAAACATAAGCGAGACAAATAACCAATTGCTGCCTGTTTAACCAAGTGGGCAATCGAAATCATACCAGTTTCAGCCCGAAGGACAGTCGCTGGGGTTCCCTGCTGGACTCGCAGGAGACTGCGGAGGAATTTGTTCTGGACAACTTCTAGTAATTGAGAGGATCGAACTGTCATTAATTCAACCCCAAAGAGGAGAATAGGGTGCACCTTTGACTTAAATACATCCAGGATGACTGATATAGAGATACCAGCGGATCTAGCCATTAACCTCAGGATCCCCTTTGCTGCTGCCAAAGCCTTAATGGCTAACAATTTTTGGTACCTTTCCCAGGAACCAGTTCTGGTAATAGTGATCCCCAGGTAAACATAAGAGTTCACCTGCATAAAACTTTTATTATTTACTTTCCAACTACCCTTATTAACTCTCCCGCCTATCACCATTATCTGAGACTTTCGGTAATTTATATTTAGGCCTTTGTTTTTACAGTAATTAATTAGTTTCCCAAGCAATTTAGACATTTCCTTTTTTGTCTGCGACATCACAACTACATCATCAGCGTACATAAGTACAGGGGTAGCCCGCTCTTGAATTTTAGGCGGGTGGCACTCATCATCCTCCAGGGCTTGGGGTAAATCATTTAAATACAGACTAAACAATACACATCCAACACAACGCAAGGCCAACACACATCCTTGCCTAACCCCCCTTTGTATAGAGAATGGTCTTGACAATAAGCCATTTCCAGCCAAACGAATTCTTGCCTCATTCCCCGTAAGAATACTTATCACTAAACGTAATAAGTCCTCATGTAATCCAAGATGGAGCAGATGACGCCAAAGCTTGGCCCTAGGGACAGAGTCAAATGCCCTCTGGAAATCTATAAAAGCCATAAATAGTTTACCAGCCCTAATCTTTTTGTACTTGGTGATAATATGCAAAATAATAAAAACGCTATCCGTAGTAGATCTATTCCTACAGAAACCAAATTGTTCCTGTGGAAGTAGGTCCCGCACCTCTGCCCATTGCTCCAAGTGTTTTAACAGAACCTTAGCGTACAGCTTTCCAATAACTGGCAAAAGACTTATAGGGTGATAGCAACTGGGATCTTCTGGATCACCCTTTTTAAACACTGGTACAATTATTGATGAGCCCCAGTTCTTGGGAACTTCCTTCAATCTATTAATTGAAGAAAAATAAGCCACTAACACGGGAGCCCACCATTCAGGGCTTGCCTGTAAGGCCTCTGCTACTATAAAGTCAAAACCTGGGGCTTTATTAGGTTTTAAGGCTGCAATCAGATCTATCACTTCCTGAGTACTTACAATTACCTCAAATCCAGCCATAGTGGTTAGAGGCGGGGAATCCCCCAACTCCTCCCTCTCTATCACCAAAACTGCCTAGAATCTTTTAATGAGGCTGCACATTTAAGTTTGGCCCATGTCCTCCACACAACATTCCGTTTTTTCTCCTTAACCAAACGCTTATACCTTCTCCTTAAATCAAGGAAATGGGTCTGCGTAGTTTCCGACTGCCTCTTAGCCCAGGAAAGTTTAGCCTGGGCCAAAGGTTTCTTAGTCTCTCTACACTCTTGATCAAACCATCCCCTTATATATAAGGGGCCATCTTGCTTATCACATGATAATATTTCCCCTAAGATGCCTAATAGGGAAGCGTAGCAGCTAAATATTAAATCAAGATCTTCCAATTCAGCAGCCATCACTTTCTCCCTAAGCCCAAGACATTTATTCCCCCATAATATATCCAAAAGTTCAACCAGCAAGTTGGTAGACCATCTAACCCTGGTTTTATCAGCCATGACACCCTTCCTCTGGGATAACTGATGTCCTATTTCTCCCCTTACCTTCAGGATAACATCCACCGTCAGTACAGCATGATCAGACTCAGGGCAGACCACTATCTCAAAATTTTCCACCCTATCCTGGTGGGTCATTTTAATTATAATATAATCCCCGATGCTTCTCCCGCGGGGTCTAATATAAGTAAATTCACCATCAGGGTCCAATGGGCCTCTACCATTCAAAACCAAAAGACTGTTCGTCTCAAGGAATTGGACCAACTGTTCACCTGATCGATCCCTAATCTGATCCCTCGACCTTCTCCCAGTCCTAGCAAAACCCTGCCCCAACAATAGATTATCAAAAGGATCTTCCATTGAGCCAATTCTGGCATTCCAATCACCTGCCATTAACAACATTACAGCAGGGTATTGGTTATCCAGCTCTTCCAAAATGTCTCCCAAGGCACTCCATATACTGGCATCATAATAACAAGAACCTACTGGGGGTATATACACATTAAGCAATAAAACCACCTCTCCCCCAGATATGTTCAAAAGTCCCAACTGGAGTTCACGCCTTTTCGTACCAATTTCCACAAAGGATCCATTACTCTCCTCCGATATCAAAATTGCCATTCCCCCAGAAAGATGCCCTCTAGTTTTACTTCTCACGCCTGGGACAGAAAATACTTGAAACCCTGAGATCTCAATTGGTGAGGAAGCAGAACACCAAGTTTCTTGGAAAAATAATAAGTCACATCTATGCAAGTAAGAGAGCCAATCCAAATCCTTACACTTAGTGATATATCCAGCAATATTCCATGAGGCAAATCTCCAAGATCTGCCGTAATCACTGTACACTTTTTGGACCTGGCCCATCACTAACTCTTGGGTCTTAGATTTTTTGCTAAAGATACACCCCCAGGTTCAAAAGAGGGGCAAAATTCAACCTGTGCCTTTCTACTTACTACTTCTTGCAATGGAGTAATAGAAACACCCTGATCAAAAGACACCTCCAAAGCCTCTTTATGTCACTGCGCACTCCTTACTGAAACTTCCTGAGCAATAAGTAAGTTTGCATCCTGTCTAACTTCTCCTGGTAGAGGTGATATTGACTCAACCAATACTACTGTACCATCTAGTTCCAGGGCACTACCTTCAACAAAAGGTGTTATACCTGCCATCTCTGCTTGATCCATGACTGCAGGGCCCATCCGCATGCAAGAAAGGGAATTACTAGTTGTCTTAGAGGTAGGATGAATTACAACTGCCAATTCACCTTGTGCCAGAAAACGAGCTGCAGCCCACTCACTTTCAGTCCTAATTTTAGGCACAAGGTCCTTATTACCCTCTCCCAGGTTCTTTGCATGGTAATGCAAGGAAGGGCAGGTAAGCCTATTCCTAACCATATCTATCCTTTGGATCACCATGTCTTGTTCCAGGATAGAAAGCTCAGAGAAAATTGCCACCATACGGAGGTCCTTGGTCCCTGCTGATTCATTTCCCAACCATTCCTTCATTGAGTCAGAAAAGGAAATAAGACTATTTGATTTTACCCCTAGAGACATTGCCTGTGATTCTATAGATGGTTGATTTTTACCTTCCGCCTTACTTAGGTCTCTATCAATTGTCATTACCAACCCTTGAGCTACATTAGTTTCCATAACTTGCTCCTCACTACAGCATCCTCCCTCTACTGGCACATTTGGATGGACAGGGTTGGGTTTAGTTTTCCCCAATATAGGGATGCAATTAGGTGAAGAAAGGGGCAAAGGGGAATCACCCAAACGGTCATGCCCACCCCCTTCTTCTAGGCCTATCAGCAAAAACCCTTTCCATTGTAATAGCTCTAGAAATGAGGAACTTCCTAACCTCAAATAATTTAAACACCCAAATACTTGAATGAAATTTTTTTTTGACACAGCAACTACGGGTATCTTGTCACAGTAGTTCAAAATCTGCAATATCTTGCATCTCAATTTTCCTACCCAAAAGAAAAGATAAATTCCTAATTATGCTGGTAATATTATTCCAACTTGGAAATTCCCCATTACTTAAAGGCCTAGCCTTTATCTAAATAGCACGCTCATTAAAAAATGGCCCTTTAGATCCAGTAACCAAGGAGGTTTTTAGAACTTTTTCCCCTCCCACCAGAGGAGGACAATTACTTACTTTCCCTATTTGGGGCAGGCACCCCTTATCCACAGACCTCCGTTTTACATGCTCTTCAGATTTTAAAGCATAAAGGTAATCAATCTTTGTCAATAGTTCATTCAGCTGTGCTCTAACCCAAGAAAGTGACTCACCCATATCAGTGATATTTTTAAATAATAAGGAAACTGTTTTCGCGATGAGATGACACTGTGATTTAAGTGCATCGTCTGTTTCAGAGTCATACAACTTCTTAGTATGATTAGAAGGGTCAGAGCTGACAGGCAAGTTAGACACTTCCATATCCCCAATTGGGCAGGCAATAGGGGGAGCTAAGGCACTAGCTGGATTTTCTGATCCATTAAGATCAAACAAAGGCGAGAAGCGGTTCTTGGTTTCAATCGCTATACTCAAATCCTCCCCCTGATCATTTCCTCCAACATGTTTGTATTCCGGGGATTTGGACTCAGCAGGGGAATCTATTGGGTGCAGGCGCTTCTTTTCCATAATACAAGCTCAGTCAATCACCCAGCGAAACCCCAAATAATCAACACTCAGGATATTTTCAATGATAGTAGCTCAGAGCACTTATCACACTTAGTTCCTTATCAGTACAAACTTAGCTGCACAATCCCAGTAATATAGTCAAGTCAGTAAGTCCAGAAAATAACACTTCTGCTGGCTTCTACAGTCCTTCAGTCAACAGACTGTGTTGGAATTGGTCAAGGTTACTTAAAATTGAACTGGAACAGCAAATAAAATGAAAAGGGGGGGGGGCTCCTGAGCTCCGGGCGCTCCAAGGGCAGCTCCCAAGGGCAAAAACCCTTGTGCTCACGCCCTTAGGCTCGTGCAAATAAAATGAAAAGGGAGGGGGGCTCCTGAGCTCCGGGCGCTCCAAGGGCAGCTCCCAAGGGCAAAAACCCTTGTGCTCACGCCCTTAGGCTCGTGCACATGACTGGGCACCCCGGCTTTTTCTCCCTCCAGAGTTTCGGAGGCTCCGCCCCTGCTCGCCGACAGCCCTGCGGTGATAGGAGTAATTAGGTCAATTTCAGCTGGAGCCTGGCTGCGCTCTGCAGCTTCCAAGGCTCCCCACACTCCTTGGCTTCCCAGCACAGACTGGTCACCCCGGCTTTTTCTCCCTCCAGAGTCTCGGAGGCTCTGCCCCTGCTCGCCGACAGCCCCGCAATGATAGGAGTAATTAGGTCAATTTCAGCTAGAGCCTGGCTGCGCTCTGCAGCTTCCTAGGTGCCCCCACACTTCTTGGCTTCCCAGCACAGACTGCTCACCCCGGCTTTTTCTCCCTCCAGAGTCTCGGAGGTGCCCCCACACTCCTTGGCTTCCACATTCAAAATAAAAAAATTTGTGTGCCCTGCTAGTGGTTCCTAGGGGCACTCCACAGGTACTTATAAGGTATGAACTTGGTTGTTCTCCAGTAAGATCGATTTTGCTTTTTCAGTGGCTAAAGTATTGGCTAAAGAATGTGGTATTTGTAAATTTTGAAAATTCTTTAATTCTCTTAGCGGTTCAGAATGAATTATTGGAAATGTGGGCCAGGAAGATCTCGGAGGAAATTAACAAACTGGGACTGTCAATTGACTACCTCAAAACTAAAGGATACAAAGCTGCTATTGGGCTGATAAATCAGAGAATCTTAGCTCAAACTAAACAAATGGAAAATTCTCTGTTAGATTCTCAGAAGGTGACCCCGTTGTACAAAGATCTAGGTATTCCTCTTGGCCATAATAGTTATTTGATTTCTTGGACAAATTTTCAATCTAGAGCAGCTTTTGCTCGATTTCGACTCAACGTGTTCCCTTCAGCAATCTTGGAGGGTCGATATCTGGGACTACCTCAGGAAGATAGGCTTTGTTCAGTTTGTGATGTCCTGGAGGTAGAAATGTGCGAGCACATTCTCTTATACTGTCCAGCATATGTGACTCTTAGGAGTAAATACTAGGCATGGGCGAACAGATCGCGGTTCGTGTTCGGCCGTTCGGTTCGGCCGCGATCGGTTCGTGTGTTCGCGTTCGGCCGTTCGGTTCGGCCGTGTTCGGTTCGTGTGTTCGTGTTCGGCCGTTCGGTCGTGCCTCGCGTTCGCGTTCGCCCGTTCGGTTCGGCCGTTCGTGTTCGGCCGTTCGTGTTCGGTTGTTCGGGCAGGTCGTACGTTCGTGTTCGGCCGTTCGGTTCGTTTGCCATCGGGTTGT
>QEPC01015736.1:4054648-4073450 GCA_003113815.1 Sphenodon punctatus | reverse complement strand
TGTTCGGCCATTTCGTAGTTCGGTGTTCGGTTCCGTTCGGTGTGTTCGGCCATTTCGTAGTTCGGTGTTCGGTTCGGTTCGGTGTGTTCGCCATTTCGGCGTTCGGTGTTCGGTGTTCGGTCCGTTCGGTGCGTTCGTGTTCGTGTTCGTGTTCGGTTGTCCGAACAGGCCAAGTTCGGGCCGAACACCGAACTACCGAACCGCGTTCGCCCATCCCTAGTAAATACCTATTATCTTATATAATGGGAAACCAATCTTTACCTTTACATATATTGTTGATAGAACTCTTGAACCCCAGAGATACATTAAAATCATGGGCAATGGCTGCTTTCTGTTCCAGGACGATGTATAATCTTATGGAAAAATTGAATTAGAGGAGTGTTAAGTTATTTGTAGTGGAATCAAATATGTATGAGTATTGCTCGATAGCAGATTCAATTTAATATTAATTTAATGTAACTTGATTTATTTAATTTAGTCTGACTTGTTTAAAGTGTGACATGTTTATGTAACATTCTGCTATTTAATTTTAATTTTATCTGTTATATGTTATATATGATATGTTTTAACTTGTATATTTGTTGAAAACCTTTGGGTTAAACAATAAAACAACTAACTAACTAACTAACTAACTAACTAACTAACTAACTAACTAACTATATAATAAAAATCCCTATCTAGCTAGCTATCTAGCTATCTAAATATGGACAGGAGGAGACAGACAGAGGAAGGGGAAAGGAAAAAAACTATAGGGTATATCTATCTAAGCTCTATCTATATTGGGTGCAATCCAGCAAGGCGTGTGTGCAGGCCAGCTTCGCAGTCACGCATAGCGGGGGGAGGTTCTATGCCAACAGGCACAGCTCCAGCACAGATATGCCGGCGGGGAAAATGCACAACATCCAGCAATGGTGCAGGCCTGTCACAGATTGCACTGGAGCGAGTCAAATGGCTGCGGTGGGGAAAAGATAACCAGGGATGAGAAATCCACACACCCTTGCACAGGTCAATAGCACCATGGGGAAAAGAAGGTGGCCTGTCTGAGGGACACCAGCATTGGTTACCCCTGGCCATGGTGCCACAGGGAGCAACACCTGCCCCCTGGCAGCCACAAAGCACAGCAGTGCATGGGGGGGCATGGAGGTAGAGTGCCCACTGCCCCCCCCTCAGCCGATGCACCCGGAAGGAGTGGTCACTGCAGTGAATCGCAACCCTGGTACAACCAAGCACCATCCATTCTGGTCTGACGAGCCTATGCTGGCCACCTTTACACTGAATGTGAATGGCTGTACTATGGCAGCCACGTCTTTTGCACTGGGTTTTGTCTCGGCACACCCTGGGGCTGCCCTGCCTGTTTCCGGACTGGAGCATGGCCCACCTTTGTAGCCGTGCTCCTACTTACACCGGCAAAGGGGGTGTGGCTTGCTCCCATTCCACCCCTTGCCAGTGTTGTGTGTCTACTTGCGCCCAACACGTACTTATCCATTGCAGTTTCCTGCCTTCATCGATGTCCATATTGTTGTGCAAGCAGATGTTGCTTCTGCTGCCTGCACATTGCTGCTTGTGCCGCCTGTTGAATTGCACCCATTATCTATATCTATAATCTATATCTATCTAATCTATATACCTAAACCTATATATATATATGTATGTATATAGGAATTATAAAGAGAAAATGACTGTAAACTGAAGAAGAAAATTGTATCCAGCAAGTTGTATCCAGCAGTCTTTATTGTATCCAGCAAGTTTGCTATAGCAACGAACACACAAACACATACCAAATGAAAATAAAACAAATAAGTTAAATTATTTAAACAGCTTAAACATGTATTAGGTAAAATATAAAAGATATCAAAACCTGAAGAATCTAGTTAATTATTATAAAACAAAGCAAACTTAATATAACTTAAATAAAGTTTGCAAGGAAGGCTTGATAGGATTAACCTGAAGTTAGATTCAGTACTTTGTGATACCAGCAGTAAGCACTCAACATAATCGGCAATACTCCCTTTATAAGGGATCAGCACTACAGCCTGACAGCCAGCTGTTTTAAGCAGAATGCAAGCAGCACCAGAGTTCTGTAAACACAACTTGACACAGCAAGAGCTAACACAGAACAAGAGTCAAACAGCCTGACACTGCAACATAAAGGGTTGCAGTGCCCTGCCCAGAGCCCCCATGATTGGTTATGTGAGGCAGGAGGCATTGAGCAATCACAGTGTGCCATTCAACTGCCTGGGACCTTCTTGCACTGCTCATTGGTCAGGTCCTTTCCCTCCCATCAATGGCCCAGTTCAAGAGTTCAACACTGTTTCTGGCTCTGAGATATGTTTTCACTCCTCCCTTCTACAAATTTCCATTTTCCTCCAAAAAACACCTGCCAGGCAATAACAAAATCGATAAAAACTTTCTTTATCCTTATTTATTTTGATATTATTTTTCTTTGTTATCATTATTGCAATAAGAATAATGTTATTGTTATCAATATAACGAAAATGAAGTGCATACCCCTAGAAATAACCCCACTAGGGTGATTGGGGTAGTTATCTCAGTTAGGAAATAGCAGTTTAAATAAAGTTGTAGCCTCTGCATTTGACTATATTGAACTGCCTATGCCTCATTGTTTCTGTATCCATATCAAAGCAGTTTGTTGTCATAAGTAGTGCTGCAACTTCACCCTCAGTTTTTCTTTGAATTTACTGAGGACTGGGCTATTCGGCCTCAGTTTGCCGAGTATCGAATTTCCAAGGACGTGGCCCAAAAATTCGGTATTTGGCCAAACTTTGGCTGAGTGCAAGGGGGGGTGAGGGCAGCCGTTAGAGGGAATAGTGTAGTGGAGGATGGGGGAGGGAGGGAATAGGCCAGCATTGGATGGGAGAGGTAGGGACCTAGTGGGGTTCAGGGGTGGGGTACTTAAGGGAAGTGGGGGCCTAGCAGGGGACCAGGGTAGTGTACTTGCCCTCCAGAGGAGGTCTGTGATGCATGGCCTCTTCCCAGGCTAATAAGTTAAGTTTCAATGCTTCAATGGGCTGCTTCCAGCAGATCAATTTTAAAATAATCAAATTTGAAGATGACACTAAATTATTCAAGTTAGTTAAACACAAGTGGTCTATGACTGTTTTTGCATGGACACACCCCTCCTGTTCGGTGTTTGGGCATGTGTTTGGCAGGGGGAAGTTCGTGTACACAGTCAGTGATGGGTGGGTGGATGGGTGTGTGCCGGTTGTGCGCTTGTGAAAACACCATGGTCGTGTGTTTTTGTTAGGGATATGCGAACGCGGTTCGGATGTTCGGAGTTCAGTTCAAAATCAGTCTGTTCAGATGTCTGAACCAAACATCTGAACTGAACTCAAAAACAGCCAAACAGTTCGGTCATGTTCGGGTGAGTTCTGATGAGTTCGGGGTCAGGAAAAATGTGACTTTGGGCAGGAAAAATGTGACTGGAATGGGGAGGCAGCAGAGGAGCAGACTTCCTGGCACCAGGAGTGGAGTTCAGGGGTGGTCCCAGGGCCAAATGATACCAATATTTTTAAAAAATCTTTAAATTCAGTATCGATTTCAGAATCAATAGCGCTATTTTCGGATGTTCTGCCAAATTCGGCCGAACCGAATTCCGCCAAACCGAACAGCTGAACCTGAACTCAGGTTTCGACTGAATGAACAAACGTCCGAACATCCGAACCGTGTTCTGTTCGCACATCCCTAGTTTTTGTGTATGTACTTCTGACACACACACGCCTCCATCCATTGCACACACGCCTCCACACACTGAGTCCTCCATTGAAATGGAGGCAGCTCCGTGGGTAGAGGTGGATGTGTGGCCATGTAAAGGGACACACACACACCTCTACGCCAAAACACTCACCACCACCCCACCACCCTGTCCGTGTATGAAGAATTACAGAAGGATTTTGTGAGACTGGATGAATGGGCATCTAAACGGCAGATGAAATTTAATGAGGACAAATGCAAAGTGATGCACATAGGGAAAAAACATCCAAACTGTATGTACATAATGTGGGTTCTAAATTAGGAGTTACCACTCAGGAGAAGGACCTTGGAGTCATTGTGGACAGTACACTGAAATCCTCAGCTTAGTATGCGACAACAATTTAAAAAAGCAAACAGAATGGCCCTTTTCACACAGACACACTAACACTGATAAAATGGGTGTTACATTTTATTATACATGTTGCAGGGCACCAATATAGCACACCTGCAGCCCTGAAACATGTATAATAAAAAGTAACACCCATTTTATCAGTGTTAAGAGTGTCTGTGTGAAAAGGGCCAATGTTAGGAATTATTCATAAAAGGATAGAGAATAAAAATGTAGGGATATGCGAACCCCCGGGGATTCGGGGTTTGGCCCATTCGGGGTTCGGCCATACCCAAAACAGTTCAGTTCGACCCATTTGGGCTGAACCTGTTTGGGCGGGGGGTGAACCCGTTTGGGTGGGGCAGTTTTCCTTCCCCCCTCCAGGCTGCATGGGTGGAAGGGGCACCAGGAAGCACCTCCCCCCCACCCTGCTGAGGCTGGGAATTTTTTTTTAACCCCCATCCCACCCTACATGGTGGTGCAGGGGCTCCAGCCCCAGCTCCAGCAGCGGCAGCAGTGGCAGGTCCGGTGGCAGCTGTGCTCTGGAGGTCAAAGCCTCCAGGTCAAAACCAGAAGGCCAAGTAGCGGCCTGAATTGCTCCGCCACCACAGCTGGACCCACCGCAGCTGCTGCTACTGCCACCAGAACCATGGCCAGGACCCAGGCACCACCAGGTAGGTCGGGGTCCAGGTTTGGCAGTGACGGCAGCAGCAATAGTGGGTCTGGCGGTGGCGCTCTGACCATTTCAGGCCACTACTGGCCTTCCAGTTTGAACCGGAAGGCCTAGTAGTGGCCCTAAGGGCTCCGGAGTGCCACGGCCACCAGACCTGCTATCACTGTTGCTGCTACCACCGGACCCAGAGCCAGAGCCCCAGCACCACCAGGGAGGGAAATCCCTGGGGTGGGGTTAAAAAAAATCTCAGGGTGGGGGGGAGGTGCTCCCCGGCACCCCTTCCACCCACACAGCCTGGAGGGGGGAGGGAAAACCGGGTTCCTCCCTGACCCCTGACCCCTGCCCCCCTCCTGAATGCGTTTGTAACCCGAACCTTTTTCGGTCAGTTTGGATTCAGGGTGTTCATGAATGGACCGAACACCCCGAGTTTGGGCTGAAATCCAAACTTCCAAACCGGGTTTGCACGTCCCTATAATACTGAGAATATCATAATGCCACTATATAAATCTATGGTGCGACATCACCTTGAATATTGTGTGCCGTTCTGGTAGCCCCATCTCAAAAAACATATATTTGAAATAGAAAATGAAATAGAAACAGAGAAAGGCAACAAAAATGATAAGGGGTATGGTTCTTCTGAGCATGACCAGAACTTCTGAGCATGCCTAGTTGTGATGTTTGAACAGAACTATGTTCAGATGTTTGGCTGTTCAATGGTTTGGGTCGAACTTTGAATTTGGATTCGGTACTTGGTTCAGTACAGATCGGTTTGTTCTTTAGTTAGGTGCAATCAGGAACTGAAAATGACATTTAGTTTTTGAAATAATGGGAAAAAACTGAGAAATAATAGTTTTTGAAATAATGGGGAAAACATATTTCCAGCTATAACATTATTTTTTCTTATTCAATTTTGATGACATTTGGAGAAATCGTACCCGCGATGGAGGGCACCATGTGTACCAAAATCTGAAATGATAAGATAAAGGGAACTGATTTCAGAAGCAATTGAATGTTGTGATTTTAAGTAAAGCTCCATACACATTCATGGCTACAACTTCTTTATCTTGCATCCAGTGTTCATGAAACATGTGCATATTATGTCCCTCCATATGCTTAATACTGCTGCCAGTTTTCAGAAAGAGTGGATAAAGGGTCCCAAGGGTATAAGATATTAACCTGAAAATACATTTCCAGCTGTAACATTTTGATATTCCATTCTGTTTACAGAATATTTGGCAAGAATGTATCAAATACCTTTCCTGCAATTTCTTCAAATGTACAGGAGATTTTGATAAAGGGACCCAATTATATAAGCTATTGATGTTGTCCCTGTGAAGATCATTATTCAGATGAATATCAGCCTATTCAGTGCCAGTCAGAGGCAGGCACCCTGCATGGCAGGGGGAGAGAGAGTTTAGGAGGAAGGATGTGGAGCAACCCCAAAGACTGACAGGCACATTCAATGGCCAAACACATTACTGCAAGCTTCTAGCTTTACAGGACCAATTGGTAGTGGCTTTGAGGTGGACATAGGAGGCGGCCCTGAGGCGGGCATAAGCAACATAACTGGGACTTCTGAGATAGCATCCCAGCAGTCAGGAGACATAGTTTAAACACATCCAGGCTGATCAATTATCATCACAATCACATCCTGCAGCACTGAGAAAGAGGACACTAGAGAATCTCTATTGACTCTTTCCTAAACAGATGCTTCTGACTTCCCAGAAACAAGTGGGGGAGAGATGTTGGGATGGTCCCAGAACATAATGAGGATATTTGGTTGACATTTCTGTTGGCCAATTCACATCACAAAGCGATCTTATACCACCGTGACATAAGAGAATCCAAGGCATAGGCCCCATCTCTACATATGTTGTACAGGCATATAAAATTGGGAACCTTTATAAAATTTTGTAGAGATGATCATGAAACTGTAATATATAGCCCTGCCAAATTTCATGTACACTGATTAGACTACAAAGATGTTATAGTCAGACATACATTTATATGTTAATTGCTTATAAAACCAAGACCCTTTTTTAAATTCTTCTGAAAATTGGTAAATATAGTAAATCTGCGAAGGGGTATAAGCAGGACAAGTTTCACCTACATTAGATGTGAGATAAAGAAGTTAAAGCTAAGAATGTATATGTCGAATATTGCATAATACAATAATTCAACTGCTTCTAAAATCGGATTCCTTTCTCCAATCATTTTGAAATTTGGTACACATAATGCTTTATATTGGAGGTATAGGTAACTCACTGTTTAGTCAAATAGCATAAAAAACAAAAATGTTACAGCCGATAATGTGTTTTCCATTGAAATCAATGGAAATTCAATTCCGAACCCACCAAACGCATCTGAACTGAACGTTCAAATTCGAGTTCAGTTCACACGTTCAGTTCAGTCAACTGAACTATTTGAGCTCAGTCCAAAGTCCAAACTTCCGAACCGCGTTCGCCCATCCCTAGTGCCTAGAACTGGCTGGCCACATCCAAGATGGCACCCACAGCACACTGACACTGCCAGTGTCATCTTGGATAGGTCTGAGCATACTCAGATTTTTTCTTTTTCTTTAAACTTACCAGTCCAGGAAGAGGCCACGCGTCACAAGAGCCCCTCCGGATGGTAAGTAAACTGCCGCGACCCCCCCTGCTAGCCTCCCCTCTGTTCCCTGCCCCCACTGGCCTATTCCCTCCTCCACATACACCCTCTGGCCTCTGCCCACCCCTGCCCCCCAATTTCCAAACTCTCAGGTCTACTCCTTGGACCCTCAAAAATGCTTGCATTTATTTTTTCTTTAATACTCAGAACAGCACTAGTGAAAACAGACATGACACTAGCACACTGTGACATGCTTTGGCCTGGAACACAACTGCACATGTGTGCAGGCACTGCCAGATATTAGCCTGGGATTTCCCTGAGCCATGTTGGCAGCTAGCCCAGACTGTAACCTCAGAAAACTCAGAGGGCTAAGGCCTGCCCAAAGCAGACCACAGTGGGTTATCATGTCTGTTTCCAGGACAGTGTAACGGTCCGGGTCGGGGCCACCATGGACAGCTGCCATAGCTGGCCATCATTGGCCACCATGGCTGCCCATAATGGTGGGGGAGCAGTGGGCTGGGCCGCATGTTCATGGTTCTCTCTGACCTCCCTGGCAGCTAGCCCAGACTGTAACCTCAGAAAACTCAGAGGGCTAAGGCCTGCCCAAAGCAGACCACAGTGGGTTATCATGTCTGTTTCCAGGACAGTGTAACGGTCCGGGTCGGGGCCACCATGGACAGCTGCCATAGCTGGCCATCATTGGCCACCATGGCTGCCCATCATGGTGGGGGAGCAGTGGGCTGGGCCGCATGTTCATGGTTCTCTCTGACCTCCCTGGGCCATGCAGGTGGTAAGATGGCACCCCAACCATGGGCACGTTTGTTCAGCACACTGGCCTAGACAATGTCTGCCACGGTTTTCCTCCCTGGGCCAGGTTGGGCCACAACCACGCCACCATCACATGTGTTTCTACCCTTTGAAAGCCATTGTTATAAGGAAAGTGCGATGCAGATATACTGAAGCTGAAAGATGCTTTGAAGGATATCCAGAAGTGTGAAAAATGGCTCCAAAGTAACTTTAAACTCCAAACATCTTTAGTTTGTGGGCAAATTATCCCAATAACTTGCCAGCTGTGATTTTTTGCAAGTTTAAAGCTGTTTAAGGTTTCAGCTGGATTATGATAAACAATAGTGTCATTAGTGTTTGCTGGGAATTTAAAAGAGTTCTTCATTCAAAGAAAGTCTTTTATGTATTTATATTTTGTTATGACAGTTGTTAATTCAAAAAATGAACCCAAACAGAAAAAAGGAAGTTGAATTCCAGAGATAAAAACAAAAAAGAGGCATGCCTGGATTTTGCTCATTCAAATTAACTGTGTGATCCATCATTCCCTGCCATCTTTTCTAGAATAATGTCTTGTGTGATGACTTATTGCCTGTTTCAAAAGAGAAGTGAATGGTACAGAAAATGTAATTTACTTTTCTATTCAGCACTGAATTTATTGTTTACTAATTGGAATGTCATATACAATGAATTATGCAAAAAAAGACAGTCTGTGGGAATGTCTGCAGAGAAAACCAAACAAAACCATTGAATCATCAGTTCAAGTTCAAATAATTTTAATTGGGGTAAGCATCTGTATTTGTCTATGACAGGCAATTATTTTTAAAGTAATCAATGGTAATCCTTGTTGGAGTTGCTTTCTCAATGCCACATTACTTTGACTTCTCCAGTGCTAGAGAGTGGATATTTATTCAGATTTTGACACCAACTAGAATTCTTATTCTTTTTTACATTTCCCCCCTGTATTTTTGAAGTTCATATGGCATGAATCTTTACTGGTTAACCAAAGCAAGCTTTTCTCTGTAATTCAGGGGTTACGTGCAAATTTCCATCAAAGTTGAAAATTGCCATGTATTTATATTTTCCCATGAGGAATTATTATTTGTTGAATTTGCATGGGTAGCAAACAAGGAGGATTTAAAATAGAACCTCCACTGACATTAGGACTGAGACAAGAGGAAGTGTTCCTGTACCAAAGGCAAATACCAACATTTCAGACGTGTTTACAAGTGTCCGTCAGTACTTCATCAATTTCCAGTAATTTTTCACTTCTGCCATTTTTTTGTCACCTTCGTCACTTCCGGGCCTTTTTCATCCCTTTCTGGAACTTTTCATTTTCATCACTTTCTGTGACTTATCATTTTTGTCACCTTCTGGGGCTTTTTGTCATTTTCTGGGATTTTTTGTCACTTTCTAGGACTTTTACAGCAGTTTTACAGCATCTTTATGGCAGTTTATAGCATTTCCCACCATGTTTAGTTGGCAAGCTTTCATCTCCACAGCACCCAGGGGGGTACATGGTGCACACATGGGGCTTTGGACTGATCCGTGGCAGTCTGTTCAACCTGAAAAAAATATGGAAAGTGGTGAAAATAGCAGGAAAGTCAGTAAGTTTCCACGTCACATGAATCTCGATGAATGCCCTGCTCCTGTCAGAAGTAGCACTCACCAAGATTTTTCATTCCAGTTCTAACTGGCATGCATGGAGAAAGAACAGACATAGAGTAACTGACAAATATTGCTTTGGTCATCAGATTATTTGGTTTGGGACAGCGCACGGGAGCTGTTAAATTATGATTGTCACAACTCACATCCCTTTTTGGCTGGTGGTGTGGGAAACCGGGTCCAGGTGAGTGGGTTAGTAGCTCAATGTATTTCTTGGACATTAGTCCAAAATATCTCTCTCAGGTATACCTTGGACCAATATCCTGTAAATGTGGTGGGTCAGATGAAGAATTCTTCACTTCCTGTCCTAAACTGCTTTGCTAAGCAGTTTGGGCCATAGCTAAAGTGGCCCACATATAGAATAGTAAAACTGGAAGGAATCCCTTCTGTTAAGCAGGATCCCTAATATCCACATTATCTTTAAGTGCAAGCTTCAGCATATCCTTAATATGCTAATTTGTACCTATTTTAGAGTGGTTTGGAATCCTGGCTATGATTATCATTAACAAATTGCTATTTCAGATATAAGTAGCTTGCTCTTAAAAATGTGTATTGTTTACATTTTTTAAGTAAATGAAAAATGCTAGTTTAATTTAAGAAACTTCTTTGGTCTCTTGATTGCTCCGCACTGCGCTCTATCTGTTTTCTGGCTGTTTAAACATCCCTACACCATCTCACCACTGTGCATCTTTCTTGACCTTGAATTTCACATGTATAGGTCAAAGACAATAGTCCAATTTCTGTAGCTGTGCATTCCTTGACCTCTCTGCTGAGACTGGCAACAATGATGCCAATTAGTGCCAATTATGTTTGTAGACTTTGGGAATGTGGACATTTGCCAACTCTGAAATGGATTGAGACCAAGTCATTTCACAAAGGGGCATCAGGCTGCTATCAGATGTCTGGATGATCAGACTCATGACTGACCTTGACAGTATTCAAAAGCATGAACAAGAGAACAAAGGCACAGTAGTGTGGTTGGTACAGATATGATTATGAAAATATGAGGATGCCAGTTAATTTTGGAAAAATTAGCAAAATGATTAACAAAATTGTTAAAATAACTTTTCTCCCATGAGTAATTAGGGAAAACAACCAACAGAGAATGTAGGTTATTATGCAAAATATAAACTCAGGGCAATATAATATCTCCACATACAATTGCTAAGGTTCTTCTAGACTCTTAAGGAAACTACACAAAACAAGCTATAGTACCACTTTAAAACAAAAACAATATTATTGAAAATTAAAGAAAACAAGAATTAAAAATTACAAAATAAAAATACGCTACCAACAAACATAACACTAAGTCACTTACAATTAATAGGATTATATATGAAACAGGCAATCAACAACTATTGTGTTAAGTAGCATACTTCACCATGAATTTGACAACTAATCAGGATCATACAATCATGAGGAAACTATAAGGTAATTCTTAAACAGCAACAACATCTAATTAATCTGCAGTAAATCAATGATAGCAAAGATCGAAGGCTAGATACAGCACAACACAACACATGATTGCAGGAGTGATTTGGAGAAAACAAAATAAATATTACAATCCTGGTTTTCATAAGCATTAGCAAAACTAATGATTACGGAAGGGCTGTCTAACCAATTGTCCATTATGCAGGCTAGAGACAATTTAGGAAGAAAGGAAGCAGAAATTATTGGCCCAGGTCTATGGCAGCCCAAAACAGCCACCCTGGATGCATGTGCTGGTCTCTTGGGGCCTCTGCACATGTGCTCGGGCTCCTGGAAAGAAACTAGAAATATTTGGTCCGATGACTTCCTCTCAGCTTCTGAGACCCTGTGTGTATGCATTGACTTCTGGGGGCAGGCCCTCAGAAGCAAACTAGCCCTAGGGATGGGCAAACGCGGTCCGGATGTTCGGAGTTTGGACTGAACTCAGTCTGTTCGGACGTCCGAACTGAACGTCCGAACCAAACTCTTGAATGACCAAACAGTTCGGATGAGTTCGGATGAGTTTGGGGGCAGGAAAAACGTCTTTTCAGGGGGAAAAAAAAATGTTTCGGTTTCGGCTAAGTTTCGGTTTCGGTTTCGTTTCGGTTTCAATAGTGCTATTTTTGAGTGTTCGGCTAAGTTCGGCCAACCCAAACTCGGCTGAACCGAACCACCGAACCCAAACTCGGGTTTTGAATTGAACCACCGAACATCTGAACATCCGAACCGCATTCTGTTTGCCCATCCCTAACTAGCCCTTGTACACAGGCCCTAAGAAGCAAACTAGAAATCGTTAGATTGAATTTTTGGTTCACTTCTGGAGGCTGGCATGTGTGCGCTGAACATCTGAATTGGGCCATAACAGGAAATAGATGTTGCTGCCACCCACTGCTGCCCCCATCCTCAGGTAAGCACCCTGCCTACAACAGTCCTGCCCCTCACAGGCCCTCTGTCCTCCTCCTCAAGTCGATTTTGTACCCAGTGGCTAATATGCCAGGATATAAATAGCTCTGTCTAGCCACACACCCTGCAGATCAGCTGCCAGTTAACTTTGTTTCAGCTCTAGTCTCAACATTCTTCTTATTATAGCTACATTTAAAAAGGGACTGGATAAGTTCTTGGGGAATAGGTCCATTAATGGCTATTAGTCAAGAAGATTATGAGATAAGAACTTCTTACTGTCAGGAGGAGGGGGTGATCAGCAGGGAATAGATTGCCCATTGTGACTGCTGATGCTTCTCCCATGTGATCAAAACTGGGAGTCAGAGACAGGATGCTGGGATGGCACTTCTTATGTTCATATGTTCTTATCTGTCTTTCCACTTAAGACGTAATTATTTTAAAAGCAATGATCTTAGATTATGGCTACGGAATTTTAGTCTCCTAACAGGATTGACTAACCAGTCTCAGAGGGGATTTTTCTAGTCCTGGAAGTCCCTTCCTAAGGAGTAGGCAAGACTCCTTTTACTCAGCAGGCAATTTCCCTTCAGAAGATACCTGACTCAGATTTAAAAAACCACACACATTTCCCCTCCGTATTATGTTTATAAAGTGAATACTATTTTCCCCCTAGGCACTAGGGTAGTTTAGGTTTATTGGGGAAGTGGATTGTAAACCAGCTTTTATTGAAATGAAGATCTGTTGCTTCAGAAAACAATTAATTCTAACACAGGAAGGACAGTCCTCCACTGATAAGGTAATAGAAGTTTTCCATTGACTTCAATGGGTGAAGGATTACATCCTTAGTAGGGTTACTGGGATTCTTCAGTAAGCATGGTTCAACAGTACTGAATTTCTTAGCAGTACTTTCAGAGAGAACACCTGAAAAATAAAAAATAAAAGGTCTAGACACGTGTTAAGTGTAGTAGGTTTTTCAACCTTACCTTAGCTTCTGAACAAGCGAGCAGGTATATGACTTAACTTGGACACATAGGTTGATGTGTAACAACATTCTGATTCTAACCAAACTTTTAAATGTAATTTCATACCACTGAAGAACCAGGACTGATTGGCAGAAGAAAATTTCAGAACTCAGGTGTCAAAGGCCATCAACATAAAATCTGACTCTTTAGCCCTTGATTGTATTACTGTTGGGTGTCTATTTGATGGCAACTTTGACTGATAAATAAGTCCTTTTCGACTTTTAAATATTTTTTATGGTGCAAAGTCAAAGGCAACAATCACAAGTTTATTGGTTTCTGCTTTTGTTCTTTTCAGCTTCTTCGCAGAGTTTTGGTAATAATGCATAAAATCCTTTTCTTATAAAGGACTTGTGTCTGAAATTTTCAATTAAGTTCCTCATTGGGGTTGTCTTGAAGGCTGTTTTAAGTTCTTTTCTCCTTTGAAATCTTCTGTCTTTTGTTTAATGGATTTTTTGATCCTGTTTATATCAGGACTTTATTCCCAAAGAAGAATATAATTTAGAAAATTCCAGTATTTCATCAGTTCTTTGCACTTTTTGAAAAATAATTCTATTCTACCTTTAACTTACACAAACCAAGGTAATTTACATGCAGGTATATTTTATCCTTTGTTTATAAAGAGCTGTTTTTATTAATAACATTATTATTGATTAGCACAATATAATTCAACACATTTAACTTTGAAACTTTTTCAATAGATTTCTAGAGAAGGTAAGCAAAAAAGTATTAAAACCTCATTCTTTTATACTGTAAGACAATAAACACGTTTCACCTCTAGAAGCTCCATGTTATGATGCTTTACAATCTGGAACAATATTAAGCATTAGAAGAAGGAGTAATAGAGGATATATAAACTTTACAAGGAGAAGAGTGAATTTTTAAATGTGGTATATACGTGAATGCTTAGGGCAATCTACAGCTCTTCACTGCAAAACCCAGGTATCTGCTATATGTAGATGAAGGACAACACCCATTCAATGGTTAAAACAGAATTGGCAACGGCGTGGTCACACCGCTAACACTGCCAAACTGACCACACTTGGTGCCGACCGGGGAGCCATACCAGCCTTGCCCCCACGCTGCACCCAGCACCCCGCCATGACAGTCAATCATAGACCACCATGATGGCCAGCCATGGCAGCTCCAATTCAGGACAGGCCACAGCATATCAGAACATATGTTCTAACTCGCTGTGGCCTGCTTTGCCCTGGACTGAAACCGGGGGCGGGGGGGCAATAGATATCCAGGACTGTGACTTTGGCACTTATCTGAATAACAGTCAGGGCTAACCGCCGCTGACACGCAATCTGGGCAAACATCTGGGGGCCCAAGGACAAATGTGAAAGTGATCCGCGGGCCACAGCAGGACAAAGCTGGCCACAGTGGGTTACTGTCACATTTTGTTTTTGTTTTTCACCCAAAGAGGAGACATTTTGTTTCCATCTCACACCATCAAGTCATGGTCAGGGCCTTGCCCCAGGGTTTCTGGAGCAGGGACAAGATTGCAGCACCACTGCTTCCCTCTGACCCTTGACCAGCCACTCCTCAAAGGGGTCTTTCTGTGCTGGTGAGGCCACATCTTTTTCCAGTCCTGTACCAGCCTGTGCCACACCTCCAAGCTCCCTGGTTGGCTACAAGCCAGGATATAAGCCTAGCTGGCAGCAGCAGGAAGGTGGGTGGAACAACACTCCCAGTTATGTGCCCCACTCTTTATTTTTGCCTTCCTCCAGTCTCCAAAGCCTCATAAGCCTCTCTGTCCTCACATGCAAGAGCAATGCCAGAGGACTCTCCACTCCCTGTTCTCAGTGCACCTTCCATTCCTTTCTAGTCCACTGCTCCAAACTGTAGTGGACCCCCTTTCCGTCCCCTTCCAGCCCCCCTTCTCCAGAACGTAGTAGACCACTATGCCCAGTTTGTGGATGTGTTGGTGGGTGGGTGGTCTGATGACACCTGCATATTCCATCAGACTCCCTTCTTGGCCACATGAACACTGGAGATTTTCTACCCAACACTGTAACTTATCGAGGGGTTGCTTATGCATCTTGTTGTTCTTATCGCTATTCCATACTGCCATTCTCCATGGCCCCTCTTTCCTTCCCTGCACCCCCATTTCTACCCCCTTCCCTTTCCACCTGCAGCCCCCAAAGTGGCTTATTGCTATGCCATACCACCATTCTCAACAGTCCCTTGCCTTCCAACCCCCTGCAATGCCATATAGCCACATTGCTCCCACTCATTAAAACTTCCCACCTTTCCTAGAATAAGCATGAAAGGCGTGGATTGAGAAAAATATAACAGCTTTATTAAACAATGAAGACATTCATTTAGCTTTTATTTAACTTTATATTGACTGTACCAAAAAGTGCCAACTGTTTGGTTTTTTTAAGTATTTTTTCTTCCTTATTTTTTCCTGCATGTTCCCCTTTTAGGTGCAGCGAGAACAGACATGGAGGAATCTCCACCGGCAGCCATAGCTTCCATGGGAGGAACATTTGGAGTAGTTGCAGTGGAAAAGGGCAGTGGGGGAGCTGTAGCCACCTGCTTCCGACCCCTTGTGATGATGCAAACGTAGAGGCGGGATGCCACGATGGCTTCATCAACATAGAGGAACTGGTGAAGGAGCTCGTAATAGGGGGTTGTTTGCCTCCTGTGGCCAGAGCCCCATAAAGCCATGAAGACCTTGGTCTCTTCCTCACTCCAGGGAATACATCTCTGGTGGGCAGATCAGTATGTGGAGAGTGGAATGCTAGATGACTAGATGTAGTGGAGGCTGCCGTTCTGGTAGTTGCTTGTGAATGCAGTAAAGGAGAAAAATAAACACATAATTAGATAGCAATAAAAGGAAGCATTTATAGTGCAGTTGTGTAAATGCAGCCCTCCCCATCCCTCCCCGTGCACTAACTTACCCTAGTTGACTGGCTGTAGTTCTAAGCCATGTCATTCTGAATAACAGCCTGGGAAGAGAGCATGCTGGGCAAATGTTCCAAAGCAGGACACGTTGGGATAATGCAATTTTGTTGGTGTGGGTTGGGCTTTTAAGGCACCAGTGAGACCAAGAGCAGAGAGAGGCGCAGGATGGGTGAACTCGAATTCGAACGTTCGGAGTTCGAACCAAACTTGAACAGTTCAGTCAACCGAACCGAACGGTCGAACCGAACTCGAATTCGAACGTTCAGTTCGGATGCGTTCGGTGAGTTCGGAATTGAATTTCCATTGGTTTCAATGGAAAACACATTATCGGCTGTAACTTTTTTGTTTTTTAAGTTATGTGGCTGACATTTGGAGTGCCTCTAGCTTCAATAGAACTCATTATGTGCACCAAATATCAAAACAATTGGATAAAGGAATCCGATTTTAGAAGCAGTTGCATTATTGTATTTTGCAATATTCTACATATACATTCTTAGCTGTAACTTCTTTGCCTCACATCTAATGTAGGTGAAACATGTTAAGTTTATACCCCTTCCCATAGTAACTATCTTTGCCAAATTTCAGAAGGATTGGACAAAAGGTCTTGGTGGTATAAGCAATTAACAAATAAATGTATGTCTGATTATAACATCTTTGTAGTCCAACCAGTGTACATGAAATTTGGCAGGACTATATATTTCACTTTCATGATCATCTCTGCCAAATATCAGAGAGATATTATAAAGGGTCTCAATTTTATATGCCTGTACAACAAATGTAGAGAAGGGGCCTATGCCTGGGATTCTCTTATGTCACTGTGGTATAAGATCGGTTTGTGATGCAAATTGGCCAACAGAAGTGGTTCCCTTTATCAAAATCTCCTGTACATTTGCTGAAATAGCAGGAACGGTATTTGATACATTCCTGTCAAATATCCTGTAAACAGAATGGAATATCAAAATGTAACAGCTGGAAATGTATTTTCAGGTTAATGTCTTATACCCTTGGGACCCTTTATCCACTCTTTCCTAAAATTGGCAGAAATATTAAGCATATAGAGGGATGTAATATGCACAAGTTTCATGAACATTGGATGCAAGATAAAGAAGTTGTAGTCATGAATGTGTATGGAGCTTTTCTTAAAATCACAATATTCAATTGCTTCTGAAATCAGTTTCCTTTATCTAATCGTTCCGAATGTTGGTCTACTTGGTGCGCTCCATTGGGGGGTACAATCTCCCTAAATATCATCAAAAAGTAATAAGAAACAAAAATGTTATGGCCAGAAATATGTTTTTTAGTTTTTTCCTTTTATTTCAAAAACTAAATGTCATTTTCAGTTCCCGATTGCACCAAACTAAAGACCAAACCTATCCCGACCGAACCGAATCCCGAATCCGAACTCAAAGTTCTATCCGAACCACCGAACGGCCGAAAATTTGAACCGACGAACCAAACCGAACGGGCGAACCGAACGGACGAAACGAACGAAGCTGAACCGAATGGCCGAACTCGAACCACGATCTGTTCACCCATACCTACGCAGGAAATGGTTGCTGCTCAGAGCTTTCTAGGCTTTTTGCCTGCGACACTGTGGTGCTGGCGGGCCTGTGCATGTGCGCTACTGCATGTACCCTAACTGATGGAAGGTGGACACGTAGGTACACATTTGCTCAAATTCACCAGCATTTGTCCACATGGTGGGCAAAACATTTTCCAAGACCCCACCATGAGTGATGGCTTTGGGGCCAGTGGGTGGCAGCCACAGGGCTGGTGGGGCTGAGCATCTGGTGAAAACCAAATAAACAAGCAGGTAAACACCACACCATCTGCTGTGGGCTAATGTGAGCTAACGTCTAATTTTTTAACACCCTACATCACTTAGCCTCTACTCACATCAATGAGATTGTGCATGGAAGTAAAGTTAAGTTGATACACAGGCCACTGTAGGAGTGTAGGACCCCTTCACACTTTGGAATTTTTTCCCCCAAATTGGCCATTTTCTGATTTGTTTATGAGAAGCCTGAACCTCGAAATCTCCACCAGCACAAGCTTCATTGGGGTGAATGGGACTTGCATCAATGGAATACTTTGAGGACTGGACTGTCAGGCTTTTTCTAAACTTGCTCCTGCCATGCAAACCCTGCTAAAAGTGTTAATGGGGAATAGGCATTTTTACAACTCTGCCCTGTAATCTTTGTGTCAGGGCCCACGGCCGGTGAGTTGTGATTCAGGTCGCTAGGCAACCTGAGATGCGCCGCTGCCACTGGCAGGACCCTGAAAGGTGAGGCACAGCAGCACAGGAGGATGCAGCCCAACTGCAACATACTGCGCAGCTGCAGCATGACAGCATCGCAGGGCTTGGGAGCTGCCTTGCCGTGAGAGCAGAAATGGCAGCTCCAGGGCAACGGGAAGTGGCAGAAGCTGGGAGAGGCATGAAAAAGGGGATAAAATGGCCAGTGGGGCTTTCATTCCCTGCCAGTAATCTTAGTGAGAGGCTGGCCCCTGGAGACAGTGTGTCTAGTAGAGGTGGGACCCCGGGCCCATTACCGGCTACCGGATTTACCGGTTACCGGTTCTCTAAAAACCGGATTCCCGGATTAAATCCGGTATGCTGGTAGTGGTTTTATTTCATTGATTTCAATGGGGCGCTGTGTCCCCATTGAAATCAATGAA
>QEPC01015736.1:4039965-4054117 GCA_003113815.1 Sphenodon punctatus | reverse complement strand
GGTGGGCTCGCCTCTGAGTCTTTTTTTAAACAAAAATCCAGGCTGGGCAGGGTGGGTGGGGGGTGTCCCCCCTTCCACCCGCGCAGCCTGGACTCAGGGAGGGTTTGTTTTTTTTAACTTGGGGCTTTAAGTATTTACATTGCAGCCATTTTTAAATGGCTGCAATGTAAAAAAATCTGGTACCCGGAATCCGGTACCCGGACCGGATTTACCGGGTCGAATCCGATAATGCCGGTACGCCTGGTACCGGCATTATTGGATACCGGATTTACCGGTTTTCCCGCCCCTAGTGTCTAGTGCTTCTGCTTGGAAGACTTGAGTGGGAGATTGGAGAGAGTGTGTGGGTGTCGATGCTTGTGTTTGAAGTGGTTAAGGGAGGTGAAAGAAATGAGTGTGTGGATTAAGAGTGTGTGTTTGTTGCAGCCCTCTCCTTCCCCCACAGGTTAGTGCATGTGGGTGGGAATGCGACCCGGTGTGTGTGTGTGTTCCCCTCCCTCCTTCCTCACCTTCGGCACCACTGGACCAGACTGTGTGCCTTGACACGTGTCCTGGGAACCTCGGTGGAGGGATCAAGTGTGCATGAGTACAGTGTGCTTCGGATCGATTCCCTTTTCCCCTTCCCTTCCCAAAGGGACATCCTCTCTCTACCCTGTGATGATCTGGGTTGCTCTTCATCTGAACACGATCCTGAGGGTCGCCTGAACACTATCCTGAGGGTGCTTAAGTACCAGGGAGGTCCCCTTTGGGTTGCAGAGGGAGGAGGTAGTCGGATCTCAAGGCTGGCGAGCCACCCTCTCTCTACATCCCCCCCCCCACTTCCTAACAGTATTACCGGCACTATATTCCCATATGGATGCTTCACAGGAATTGGTGGAACCCCTTGTTTCGGTCCCCAAAAGGGGCCTAGGTATGAACAACCAGACACTCTTCTTGAAATTATGAGTTTTTCCTTGTTGAAAGTTTAGAACTGAGAGTCAAAAAGCATCTGGAAATCTTTCTTCCATGTCATTTCTTTGTCCAATGCCTGCACAATGGGGATCCAGGTCTCTTTGAAATTATTAAGCTTCCCATGAAGACCTAAATGAAGTTTTTCCAACAAAAACATAAAAACAAGCCTCTGCAGCCATTCTTCCATCTGGAGCTCATTCTGGTCTTTCAATTTCTTAGAATTATATTTATGGCAGGTAAAAATAACATTTTGAAAGATTGACTTTTTAACCTTTAGATTTTCTCCCTTTGGATATAACCTCAGAAGGGCCACCTCTATTCTAAAGGGAACTAGAGTCCTAGCCAATCAGTTTACCACTCTCCATACCTTTCCCAAGAAGACCTGCAACTTGCTACACCCCCACCAGCAGGGTATGTAGTCCCCCCTCTCTCTGCAACCTCTCCAACAGAGCGCCTTGCCCCCTGGTATCATATATCTTGTTCTATTTGGAGTTAAATAATACCTTGTGGTCAGTTTTATTTGTGCTTCTTTAATTTCTAACGAGGAGGCACAGTTATGCATGTGCTCCCAAATTATTTTTGCCTTCTGTTCCCCATAATCCATCTTTAAATCTTTATTCCATTTTTCAATGTAAGTGTTCCTGTTGCTGTATAGTATACTTTTGAGTTCTTTGTATAGTCCCCCCATTCTCCCAGCTGTTTTACTTCTCTCAAATAGCAGCTTTTCAATTTTTTGTGGCTCTCTCCCATAATTGTCCCCATTTTGTTAGGCAGTGCATAAATCTTTTAATTGTAAATATTGAAAGGTATCCAATTTTTGCTGTGTTAATTCCTCCATCTTCTGCATATGGATAAACCTCCCCTTAAGGAATAATTGATGCATTTTAGTTATCCCTCTTAATCTCAAACTCTTTCTCAGACTTGGAGCCAACTGGATTCCTTTGGCCTCGTTAGTATCAATGGGAGTAAAGGAGGATTTTCCTGGTATAATTTTTGCCTTTTTTGAATTTTCAGCCACATTTTTACTACCGATTCTACAAAGGGATGTTTTTTGGTTGGAACTGTTTGACCCCCTTCAAGATACAATATTAAGTTTTTTAGAGAATCCACCCACATTGCATGCCTTTCTGATTCAACCCATTCCAGGGCTTCCGACTCGTGGTACCAGTCTGGAAGCACACCCAGCACTGCAACTTTATAGTACACTTCCAGTTCTGGAAAATTAATCCCTCCTTTATCTCTCGTTCTCATGAGAGTTAATTTTTTCATTCTAGATTTCCTACCATTCCAGATTAGATTGCTCAGCAAACAGTCACATTTCTTAAAAAATGTATCTGGGAGTTTTATTGGTAAAGTACTAAATCTACATAAGATTTTTGGGAGTGATATCATTTTAAATAAATTTATTTTCCCCAGCCATGTCACCATCAAGTTTTTCCAAGGTCTTACTTCTTCTTCCAATTTACTTAGTAAGGGGACATAATTTTTGAAATATAAATCCATTGTATTTCTGGATAGAATTATCCCCAAGTGTTTTAATCCTACATTACTTATTGGAAAGGGAGAAGTTTTTGCAAGATGTTGTTCCTGCATTTTGTCCCTACCAAATACCAGTGTGTATGATTTTTCTCTATTTATTCTGAGATTTCACCAAAGTCAGTAAAAACTTTTAACAATTCTTTACATGAGCTCTCAGGATCAGAAACATAAAGCAATAGGTCATCTGCAAACAGAGATAGCTTATGTTCTTTCCCTCCAATTTTCCCCCCTTTAATTTTCTCATTTTGGCAAATCGCGTTCGCCAGCACCTCTAAAACAATATTGAACAGGAGCGGAGACAGGGGACATCCCTGCCTAGTTCCCCTTTGTAGCTCCAAATTCTCCAAGAGTTCCCCATTAATTAAGATACTAGATTGTGGCTTTTTGTATATGACTTTGATCCATTTTAGGAAGTTCCCTTCAAATCCCATCTTTTCCATTGTGAGAAAAAGACAATGTATTTCAACCAAATCAAAGGCTTTCTCAGCATCCACTGAGATTATGGAGGCCGGGGTTTTATTCACTTCTAAGTTATATATTATATTTATTGCCTTTCTTATATTATCTTTCCCCTGTCTCCCGGAGATGAACCCCGCCTGATTGATATGAATTACTTCCCTGATTATTGACTTCAGTCTATTGGCTAATATTTTTGCAAATAATTTGTAGTCTGAATTCAGTAGGGAGATAGGCGATAACTGCCACATAATTCTACAGGCCTGCCTGGCTTGGGGATCAGGGTCACCGTTGCTAAGTAAAATTTTTGGGGCATGACTGCTTCTTTCCAAATATTATTAAATGTGTTAGCTAGGTGTGCGGCAAGTATCTCTTGGAAGGCTTGGTAAAATTCATTCGGAAAGTCATCCGGGCCACAAGCTTTGTTTTTCTTTAGTGTGGCAATTGCCTCTAGAACCTCCTGCACTGTTATTGCTGTGTTTAAGAACACCTTTTGGTCCTCATTAATCTGAGGAATCTTTATAGAATTTAGGAACCTTTTAATTTTTTTCCTTTTGGGGCCTACAGGACGTATAAATATTCTTGAAAAAATCCAGGAAGGCCTTTTGTATTTGCTTTGGTTTCCCTAATTGTTCTCCCTCATTCTGCACTTTTGTGATGAAAGCCTTCCTTTGCTTAGATTTAACTAGGTTGGCCAGTGCTTTGCTGGCCTTATTTCCAAATTCATAATAGTGAAATCTTATTTTTTGTAGTTGCGTTTTTATTTTTCCCAGTTCTGCTATATTAATCACCTCCCTAACTTTGAAGATTTCGTATTGCAGCTGTTTTGAGGGGTTTACTTTATTTTGGGCTTCCAGCTTTTGCAGCTCATTATATAAATCCTTTGCACACTGTCTTTTCGTTTTATTAATCTGCGCCTGCAAGGAGATGATTTCCCCCCGTATTACTGCCTTAGCAGCTTCCCACAGCACTCCTGGAGAAGAAACTGACTGTTCATTTATTTCAAAGAACTCCCTTATGTCTTCCAGAATTTGATCCCTGTTTTTACCTTAATTTAAAATGAATCCTTTTAGCCTCCAATTCCCTTTGGTTCTCTGTGCTTCCTTTGCATCCTTGAATATAGAAATGACCACATTGTGACCTGAGAGTACAACAGGTAGAATGAAACACTTATTACATCTTCCCAGCTCCAATTTTGAGCACAATACATGGTCTATATGGGAATACATATTATGAACTGCCGAATAAAAGGAATATTCTTCTGCATTCCCATTTATGTGCCTCCATAGATCCTCCAGCCCCAATGCATGGAGCTATCTTCCTTTGCTCTGCCTTGAGCCCCTCTCCCTTTGAGTGGTCTAACCCAGGCAAGATAGTATTTAAATCTCCCTGCAATATAATCCATCCTTTGGCTTCTTCCATCAACATGGAGGTGTATTTTTTATAAAACTCCAGTTTGCCTTCATTTGGGCCATACATGTTAACTAATGAGACTTGTAGGTTCCTCAGTTTACCAATGACACACAGAAATCTCCCCTCCTTGTCAGTTATATTTTTTTCTTCCTTAAAGTCTATATTTGTATCTAATCCAATAAGGACTCCTGTCTTTTTTTTGAGTGAGAGGAGGAAAACAGCCTTCCTATTTTGGGGCTGGACATTCTTTCTACGTCCTTCCTTAGCAAGTGGGTTTCCTGCAGGAAAAAGATACTTGCTCCTTGTTCACTTATTAAGTTTTTAATCCTTTTCCTTTTCTAGGGAGAGTTTAGACCCCTCACATTCGGCGAGATTGTTTTAAAACCACTCATTGTCCTTTATTTTCCCCTTCAGTGTCTCATTATGACTCTTATCTTTATTTCCTTCCTCTTTGCCTTGAGCTATTTCGTCCCTTCCCTTGTCCTCTCTAGTATAAGACCTGTGTCTGTGCACCAACTCTTTTTTTTCACACACATTTCTGCACTCTTCAACTTTTAAAAACATTTTAAAACTTTAACACAAACTAAAACAAACCCTCCTCCGCTTCCTTTCCCCCCCCCCTTATACCTTACCCCTCTCCTTAGAAGATCTGATGAGAATACCGGAACTCTAGTGTTCTTCCTTTTTCTTACCCCTTTCTAAGCCCTCCCCCCCTTCTGATTTCAGTCTTTCCCTGCATGCCAACCTTTTGTCTATGCCATGGGTTATATCCTCCATTCCCATATATCAAAACCCCCCTCTTCCCTTTTGCCAGTTCTTTTTCCACAGGCTGCCCCCCACTTGAGAACTCCATATAGCCTCTTTATGTGATTCAAGACCCCCCTCTTCCCCTCTGCAGGCTTTTCTCTCTGTTCATCAGCCCCATTAAACAGACATCCCGCGCATCATAGAGCGAGCATCAAAAAACCCTTCTTCCACACAGCACTTCATTCCCCTGCCTGGACATTGAGATTGTCTGTGTCCAAATAGCCCTTTAGTGAGCCAATGTCCCCTCTTTATTCTTCAGGGCTGATGAACTTCACTTGGTGCTCCCAAATGGATGCAACAGAAATGTTACTCCTCTCCTGCCCAGAGGATCTCTCCCCTTCATTCTGCTGTTTCCTGATTACTATTCCTTGTCACCTCTGGCAATGAGTGCAGAAAGGATTCCAGGTCCTCCGTGGTATCGAAGATTTTATTTTTCCCTTTATATGTGATCAAGAGCTGTGCTAGAAAAAAGATTCTAGGGCTGAGATTTTTTTGTAGCATTGCCCCAGAGAATTTGTTCCATCTCATCCTTCTTTCGATTGTTTGTAGCACCTAGTCTGGCAGCATTCTAACTGGGTTTTGCAGATATGTTAGCCTCCTTTTGATTCTAGCAGCTTGCAGCAGTTGCTCTTTGATGTTGTACAGAGTGAACTTTACTATAATAGGGCGGGGGGGCTCAGAATCCCTCTGTCTAGGGCGCCCTACCCTGTGGGCTCTGTCAATGCTTGGCTTGTGAAGGTGTTCCTTATCTGGGAAATTTTCCCTGATTATTGACCATATAATTTCATTCACATTCTCAGACCCCTCAGTTTCCTTTACCCCGTGGATCCTTAAGTTCACCCTTCTGGAGCGGTTCTCCAGCTCCTCACATTTTTGCATTAAAAGGGCTGTTTCCTTTTTTTATTTATTTATGGCTTCATCAGCTTCAAGGGCATGATCCTTCAGAGAACAAATTTCTCTGCTACTTCTGTCCTTCTTGTCAGGACCTCAAGCTTTTTGTTCTCCTCTTCTATTGCCCCTTTAATTCTCCTCATTTCTCCTAACAGTTCTTTTCTCATTTGGAGAATTAGAAGTTTTATCGGGATCCCCTGCGTTTCTGCATCTGAATCAGAGCCATATTAATCTACCTCTCTCAGGGTTTACTGGCACCCTTTTCCTACCGGCTGAAGCTGATCCCCACTCCACCAGCCCTGGGGCTTTCTTCCTGCCGCTGGTAGCCTTCTCTCGCTCTCCGGGACCTTCCCCCTCTCCCTGCATACAAGATATTCCTGGGGATACAGCCAGAGGGGATTCATGCATCCCTAACTCTCTTTCCCCGGTTTGCTCACCGGAGTCAGATGCAGCCGAGTCTTCTCCTGCCTCGGGGGTTCTTGGCACCCTTTTGGAGCCGCCGGCTGCTTTCTCCTCCTGCTCAGGCCCCGCTGTGTCCTTCTGTTGGCAGAATCTCTCTAAAGAATTTGCTTGAGAGATTTTTTGCTTGCTCTTGTTCTTGCCTTGCATTTTGCTTCTTTTGAGGGTTTTTATTTTTCTTTTTGTTCAGATTTTTGGCTTGTTTTTTACCAGGGAGTGCGGAGCTCGGGCTTTTCCCTCCTAGCAAGCCCAACGCATGCGCAGAACCGCAGGCATTCAACATCTTGAAAAGTGCCTTTATCACCGCCCCTATCCTCCAACACCCTGATACTACAAGACCATTTGTAATAGAAGCGGATGTGTCTGACAAAGCTATTGGAGCAGTCCTAACTCATCCGAACAGCTCAACTTCCAAACACCTTCCGCGTGCCTTTTACTCTCGCCAACTAACCCCCGCCGAAAGAAATTATACTATCCTAGACCAAGAACTGTGGGCAATCAAGGCGGCTTTCAAAATCTGGAGGGATTATCTTGAAGGGGCCCCCCACCCTATTTTGGTCTACACAGTCCATAAGAATTTGACATACGTGCAGTCAGCTCAGATCAGTACTGCTCGACATGCACAGTGGGTCCCTTTCTCTTCTCAGTTTGCCTTCATAATCAAATATCGACCCAGAGCAAACAATATATTAGCTGATGCCTTGTCTAGGTACTTCCTCAAGGAAGAGCAGCAGGAGAGAATCAAAGGTCCAATTCTATCACCTACAGTATTTGCTCTTCTGACCAACAAGACTATTGATTAATTATTTTGGAGGCTCAAATTATGTTTAAAATGTTTGGGATTTTATTACTGAATTATTAACGGGTTCCCCTGTTGGACAACAATTAATTTAATTCAGAGATATTGAACAATTCAGATTCAAATGAATATTCAGAGGTTTTATTCAAGGTGAGCATCAAATATAGTCCCCAAGAATATTCAACGATTGCATATACAAATATAGTGATTATAGAGGTACACACCAGGAGGACATACAATCTGACTAACAATGATTTTTCATATAACTGCTGGCAATACTCATGGAGATTTTCTGGTATTGCTCTATAGACTATGCTTGACCTTCTCTGCATTCCTTAATAAGTTAAGATATATTTACCCTTCATCCAGTGAGACCAGCTCCTGTTTGGATATGGAAAGTTGACTAGGATGATCAGGTCTGGACAAGATGGAAGTAAGTAGACGTAGAGTATAGATATAGAAAGAAAGAAGTGGTCTCTGCTATTCAACCAATGCCTTTTAAAACCTTCCATTCTCCTCCCACATGCACCCAGGATGATATTATTAATTATTATTATTATTATTATTATTATTATTAACAAACATTTATATAGCGCCAGCAGTGTACATGGCACTTACAAAATAATAAAATAGACACGGTCCCTGCCCCTAGGGCTTACAATCTGAGAGACAGGAGCTGGGGGAGAGACTTAGGAAGGGGAACAGAGGGAGAGACAAGGGGTCTAACATTCATGAAGATTACCTGTCCCAATGGAAAGACATTAATTTTAACCAATAAAAAAGGCAAACTCCATTGACATCCATTAGGGATGGGTGAACAGATCGCGGTTCGTGTTCAGCCGTTCGGTTCGGCTGCGTTCAGTTCGGCCATTCGGTTCGGCTGTTCAGTTCGTGTTCGGCTGTTCGGTAAATGTTTTTATATGGGTTTTTTTGGTGAGTTTTTATATGGTTTTTTATTTGGTTTTTATTTATGCTTTTTTGTTTTTTTATTTGTTTTTTTTGTTTTTATAAGGGGTTTTTAATATAAATTTTTAATCTAATATTATATCTATCTATCTACGCTAAATCTAACTGCTATGAACTATGAACTAAATGGATTATCTAATAAGTACACAGGCCTACTCCTACAAACACTAAAACTAAATCACTAACGCTATCTCTATCACTAAACTAACTCCTACAACTGTCTACTATCTCTAATATCTCTCTCTCTCTCTCTCTCTCTCTCTCTCTCTCTCTCTCTTTCTGTGGGGGGAGATCACAAACAATACAAGGAGGGGTACAAAACTGAAATGAAAATTAAAGCAATCTAATAATCCTACTCTAAATGAAAAAACAGGGGAAGGGAAGGGAATCTGGGATGGAGTATATGGGAGAGGGAAAGGATTAAATGGAGGGGGGAGAGAGGAAGGAAGATTGAACACAGGGAAGGGTAAAAACAAAAAATAACCACTAAATCTATCTAAGCTAAGCTAAACAAATGAATGAGAAAATGGGGGTAGATGGATTGGATGGGTGAAATGGGAGGAGGATTGCAATGGATTGGAGAGCTAGGAAATGCTGAGAGAGGGAGACTTCTGAAACGTCTGCTGTTCAGGAACAGTGACTACCTCAGAAGGTGTTGGGAAGGGGGGAGGCAGATAGTTTTGTTTCTTGCAAGTCTCACCACCCCTAGTGCCTGGAAGTCTGCCCCTCAGCTGACTACCCCTCCCTGTCACGTTTGACCTTCCAGTGACCCTTTTTTTGCCACACAAATTCACCCGAATGCGATCCAAACTGACCGAACTGTTAGGTCATTTCGATGTTCAGAATTGAGTTCGGTTCGGTCAGTTCATATTAGGGTTCAGGTTCGGATTCGGTCGTTCGAACAGGCCAAGTTTGGGCCAAACTCTGAGCTTCCGAATGACGTTTGCCCATCCCTCCTCAGGGGGGGGGGCTTGGACAGGGGGGTGTACTGTCAGGCCCCGTGGCTGGCGAGCCACGATTCAGGTCACTAGGCAACCCGAGACGTGCTGCTGTGGCGGAGACCCTGGAAAGTGAGACACAGCAGCACAGGAGGATGTGCCTGGCGCATCGCATGCGCTGTGGGTTGCTAGGCAACCGGAGGCCCAGCTGCGATGCAGTGCGCAGCTGCAGCATGACAGCATCACAGGGCTTGGGAGCCGTCTTGCTGTGAGAGCAGCGGGAGCAACTTCAGGGCAACGGGAAGTAGCAGCAGCTGGGAGGAGCATGGAAAAGGGGATAAAATGGCTGATGGGGCTTTCATTCCCCACTGATAATCTTAGTGAGAGACTGGCCCCTGGAGACAGTGTGTCTAGTGCTTCTGCTTGGGAGACTTGACTGGGATATTGGAGAGAATGTGTGGGTGCGGATGCTTTGTGTTTGAAGTGGTTAAGGGAGGTGAAAGAGATGGGCGTGTGGATTAAGAGTGTGTGTTTGTGTGCAGCCCCCTCCTTCCCCCACAGATTAATGCACATGGGTTGGAGTGCAACCCGGTGTGTGTGTTTGTTTCCCTCCCCCTCTTCCTCACCTTCAGCACCCCTGGACTGGATTGGGTGCCTCGACACGTGTCCTGGGAACCTTGGTGGAGGGATTGAGTGTGCGTGAATACAGTGTGATTTGGATCGATCCCCCTTTCCCCTTTCCTTCCCAAAGGGACATTCTCTCTCTTCCCTGTGATGATCTGGGTTGCTCTTTGTTCAAGAGAGATCACCCGAACACGATCTTGAGGGTCCTTAAGTAACAGGGAGGTCCCCTTTGGGTTGCAGAGGGGGAAGTAGTCAGATCTTGAGGTTCGAGAGTCAACCCCTCTCTACATCCCCCCCTTCCTAACACTTTGTACTATGTGGTGTGTGGAGTGCTGTAGCTGGGGAAGGGTGAAGGATTGGAGCAGCTGCCTGTCACTCAATGGAGCTTCCCCTCCCCCCTTATTCAGGTATATAACTGGGGCCTGACACCCTCCTCCTGTGTGGAGTACTGTCGCTGGGGAAGGGCGGAGGATTGGAGCAGCTGCCTGTCACTCATTGGAGCTTCCCCTCCCACCTTATTCAGGTATATAACCAGGGCCTGACACCCTTGGGAGTCAGCCAGAGGGTGTCAGCCGGAGGGTGACACCAAAGGGCGTCAGCCATTGATGGGTCCATTCATGAGGCTACCATTGGCATTGGCACACACCCCTCTGATCAGTGATGGATGTTGATCTGGAGAGAGTGGGGCCACGGTGTGGAATAGAGAAGAGTAGGAAAAAAGATGTTGTGGTGGAGCTGCATGGAACAGAGCAGGAGAGCAGCACTGAACAGCGGGTCAGGAAAGGCGGCTGCCTGTATTATTTTGGCGTCCACACACCTGGTGGAAAGACCACCCAAGAATTAGGAGTATAGGGGCAAGGACAGGCTGCAGCAGGCCGGTGGGGGCTGTTGTGGAGAACCAAGAGGCAAACAGGTCCTGTAAGCACTCAGCTGCCTGAAACCATGACCCCTGGAGTTCAATGGTCGGCGAATTCGAGGGACGCTAGCCCAGCTGTGCGGATTTTGTGTTCATGGCTTGTCAGCTCCGATAGTCTCAGAAAGTCTGCGGATTGGTGGAGAGAGAGCTGAGCCTCTCTACAGGGACCTAAATGCCGAAATGCTTTTGGGGAGCATCTATCTCCGGAGTTGTGAGTTTACACTGTTGAACGTTACTTTTAAATATATCTAATAAGAAGTGTGTGGGGTTTTGGGGAGCCCCCCCCCTTGCCACAGAACATGGAGTTAAGATCTAGAACTAATACTATCCAAGCCCCTTTATCCTTGGCAGAGGAGATAGCCCAGGTGGAGGGCATTTACGGGACTCCAAGCCCACCCCCTCCCCTTAATCAAACTAAACTGACTCACTTTTTCTGCTCCAACTTAACCACAGCAAAAAGACCGCAGGAAGAAATCTTATCAGAGACAGTTCAGCCCAATCAGGGGGACCAGTCCACCCCCTCTTTACATGACCAATTCATGGCAGATCAGCTTTCTATAATGCAAATTACATAGCAACAAACTTACCTCCACAATCGGAAATTTGATGATCTCAATGTAAAGATTGGAGCTTCACCTTGACACTCACTTTAAGGAAGTTGAAGCTAAATTTAATCAAACTAACGAGCTTCTCCTAGCCTTGAAAATTTTGGTAGGGGGCCTATGGCTTGAATTCAGTTCATGGACAGGGAAGCTGAACTCTCACAAAGTGCCAGAGTAAATGCAAAAAGATGCAGCTACACATTTCCAATGTAGCATGTTACACAGGGGGGATAAAGACGTTCCCGTGCCAGAGCTGGAATCAGGTGAAGGAGTGCAGGGAGCTTCATCAATAGTTCAGGAGTTAGGTGGCACTAGTCCATTTATAGAACAGCTATCTAAGAAGTTCGAACGCAACTGCCCCCTTTCCCACACGCCCAAGAGTATTCAGGGGCTTTCCTATAAGTCTAATGCCAAGGGCTTGAGGGGTGACAAGTCTAATGCTAAGGGCTTGAGAGGTGATACAAAGAAGGGATCCTTTCACTCAAAGTGTGACCACATGACACTAGTGTCAGATGGGCTCCATCCCTGAGCTTCCATTTTAACAAAAAGAGGCAATATCACTTCCTCAAAAATGGGGTTCTCTATGTTAATCTGTTCTCAGTATTTCTTCAAGAGAAATTGGCAGTGGGGTTGGCAGTGGAAGATAAAGCGGATGTTAATGCCTTGTTAGAGAAGGGGAGATTTCAAATATGGGAAATTGTCTTCGCTTCCCGCCATATTCAAGATTGACATTGGCAGAACAGGGGCTGTTTGAAGGCTATTGGAATTTTCATGCAAAGGGTTGAGAATACCCTGGCCAGAGCTCTACTTGCCCACCCCCGTGAGCCAGTTAGTGATGGAGATGAGTCTGGTAAAGCACCTGATCACAATGGTCCGGCTCCCTGGGAGTGGGTATTGCTGAATAAAATAGGAAGGATCACCAGAGCAATCTGAGTTTGCTGGTTTAGAGCATCTGGTACAGAGAGGGTTGGATCAAGAAAGTGGAGGGAAAGAGTTTGGGCAGAATGTGGAGCCTTACGTAGACTCCTCTCTCTCTGTAATAATGTAAATCTGTAGGGATGGGCGAACAGATCGCGGTTCGGGTTCGACCGTTCGGTTCGGCTGCATTCGGTTCATCCGTTCGGTTTGGCAGTTCGGTTAGTTCACTGGGTTTGGGTTCGGCCATTCGGTTCAGCCGTTCGATTCGGGTTTGGCCATTCGGGAAATGTTTTGTTATGGGTGTTTGAGGTTTGTATATGGTTTTTTGGTTTTTTATTTGGTTTTATATGTTTTTTTTATTTTTTATTTGTTTTTTGTTTTTTTATATGGGTGTTCTTTATTTAATTTTTTTATCTAATATTATATATATTTATCTACACTAAATCTAACAGCTATTAACTATTCTAAATGGATTATCTAATAAGTATACAGGCCTACTCCTACAAACACTAAAACTAAATCACTAACGCTATCTCTATCACTAAGATAACTCCTACAACTGTCTACTGTCCCTAACCTATCTATCTATCTATCTATCTATCTATCTATCTATCTATCTATCTATCTATCTATCTATGGGATGGGAGGGAATCACAAACAACACAAGGTTTCAGTTTAAGGTTTAAGTTTCATTTCAGTACAAAACTGAAATGAAACTTAAAACAATCTAAAAATCCTACTCAACGCCTGCTGTTCAGGAACAGTGACTAGCTCAGAAGGTGTTGGGAAGGGGGGAGGCAGATAATTAGTTTCATTTCTTGCAAGCCTCTCCACCCCTGGTGCCTGGAAGTCTGCTCCTCAGTGACTAGTACTACCCCTCCCTGTCACGTTTGACCTTCCATTGAACCTTTTTTTGCCTCCCAAACTCACCTGAACGTGATCTGAACTGACCGAACTGTTCGGTCATTTCAATGTTCGGAATTGAGTTCGGTTCGGCCAGTTTGTGTTCAGATTCAGGTTTGGATTCAGTTGTCTGACTAGGCCAAGTTTGGGCTGAACTCCGAACTTCCGAAACTCTTTCATCCATCCCTAGAAATTTGTACCTCCCCACCCTCCTGTTCGTAAATCTGGTAACCCAATTGGGAGAATTCCGGAGGCTCGGGCAGGGAGGTCGGCATTGGAGGTCCAGGAAACAAATCTAAGATGTCAGGATTGACAACTACATCTCCCAGGTCTTGGCCGACAGCCTGGGAAAAGAGTAGCCCACTCCTCCAACTTTGGGAGGGTTGATTGGGGTGCCCCTGAAGGAAATGTTTGGGACCCACACTCACGGGAGTTGTGGCCCTATTCTAAAAGGCTTCTGGATAGGGGATCCTCCTTCCGGTCTTTGATTGGGGTAGAGGGTTTCAGTTTGTTATCATGGAACATCGCAGGCTGTTGACAGAGGATGAGTGATGTGGAATGGCTGGACTTTTTGTCCAGATATGATGTGGTATTCCTGCAAGAAACATGGTTACCTCACTCGGAGAGTTTGCAGATTCAGGGTTATACATGCTCCTGTAAGGATGCGAAGAGGTTTAACAGGAAAGCTAGGCCATAAGGGGGTCTGGCAATTTTAATTTCGGATACCTCTGTGAATGCCCTGGTAGATATTCTTGTGGAGGATACAGACTTCCAGCTATTGAGATGGAAACCTAATACAGGGTAAGAATGGGTGAACGTGGTTCGGAAGTTTGGAGTTTGGCCCGAACTCGGCCTGTTTGGATGACCGAACCCGAATCTGACTGAACTGAACCAAAGTGACCGAACCAACTCAATTTAGATAGATAGATAGATAGATAGATAGATAGATAGATAGATAGATAGATAGATAGAT